>WOFM01000329.1:90331-196438 GCA_011428145.1 Ericerus pela
GTGCATAATATTTCTATGGTGTGGTGTGTAATTTTATTGTATGGCGTGTAGGTTGTTCATTGTGTGGCGTGAAATTTTGATTGTATGATGCGTAATTTTAATTGTTTGGTGCGTAATTTTTAATTGGTGATATGTGGCGTAAATTTTTATTAAATGACAGGTGACGAAATAACAGGCGTAAATCAAAAGTGTACACTATAATTGATCGATCTTTTTTATTTGATATTTAAATGGAGAAATTTCTAGGTGAATGGAGATGAACAGAGATGGCGTAAAGTTTAGTCAATTTATTTATTTAAGTCGTCAGTCTTTATTTGAAACGGGGAAAATGAAGATGTAATGGTGATCTTTTTTAATTTGGAGAATTAAAAAAAACCGGTGTACAACAATGGTTAAAGGATGAGATGATATGTATATGTATTTATTAAAAGAGGTGAGCGGAGAATTGGCTGTAGACCGGTGTAAAAACCCTTCAGTTAAAATTGCGATTATTTTTTTTGTCTCACTCTATTCAAAGTAGCCAAACGGAGAAGAAGGAAGGTTGAAAGAGGAGAACAAAAAAAAATATATATAATTGTGCGGCGTGATACTGGTTGTCATCAGTATACACGCACACACAATTATAAAAGACGGAGAAAACTATTATTGTAGTGGTGCAAAACGAATAGTAGGTGGACGGTGAAACATATGTGTATTTTATTTTAGTTGTGTGCTAGTATTAGTGAGGCAGTCGACGGAGAAAACAGAAACGTAATAGTAGACGGTGACAAGGCGAATAGTATAGATAGGAGAATGGGAATTATACGTATACACACACACACACACAAATATATATATAGGAGTTTATCTGGTGAAACATATATTGCGTGTCAATGAATAAGTTAGTTCCATTCATTGTTGGATATAGGCAAAATGCATGAACGTAATAATGTGGGAATTTTTTATTGCCCCTTGATGAATAAAAATATATATAGTAAATGGCGTATGAGTAATTATAGGAAACGGAGTAAAACTTAAACAAAAGAAATGGAGATGGCCAATCAGAAGCTAGGATTGTGATCAAACTATTTTCTCAATGATTTTTATTGGTGATTTATTATTTGGAGGTAATTGATGACACATATATTGCTATATTTGAGATTGCTCACTTCAAGGCTCATATTATTACGCATTTAGTCATTCATAGTCAGTTCTTGGTTTGGCAAACATCGTATTTTGCTCAGTCGGCATTAGTGCATATTTTATTAATGTTAATGAGCTTTAGTGCAAAAACCTTCAAACTTTTTCTCATTTTTCTCTTTTATTTCGAATTTTGTTCTCGCCTTTTCTGCTCTTTCATATTTGTTTCGTGTATTTTATTAATTGTTTCGCATTCTTTTTCGTATTTTCTTTTATATCGGATTTAGGTAATATCAAGCAGATTGGTGAGTCAGTAAATAGTTTTTCTTACTTTCTTTGGAATTTTGTCATGATAGGCAATGATGTTTTTAAGGTTTGGTTCAGTTTTATTAATTATTATTTGAGCAAATAGTTTCGATCACAACTTCCACTTCGATATCGATACGTATAATTATGTAAGAGGGAATTTAAAAAGGACTTAAGAAAAAGGAATAAGTAAAAAGACTGGTGAAAAAGGATAATATAAATAATGATGAAGTGAATGGAGAATAATCTTACGAATATTCGTGCATAATTAAATATATATATATATATATGAATAATTTAATAATATTTTTTTTTAAAGGGGCGTAATAATATTTTTTATGTGCCTTAATAGGAAGCAACATATGTGATTTTTCTAAAACTCGAGTATAAGTAAAATATCGATAGTTAGGGGACTGTCGTTATCAAAATTATTGGTTCCGTTTTATCTGATTAAATTGGTTGCTCTTTTATGACGGAGAAAAATGGTGATGCGTAATTTGGTCTCCCCGATAAAATTGATAAAAGGCAAAACGGAGAATATATTTATTTATTTATTTATTTTTATATTTACATAATGGTACGGATCGAGTACTCAAATACCATTACGGCTCATATAAACGGAGTAGTGTGAAGGATATTGAATATTTTTTTTGGTGAATTTAAATATATACTAGAAGGAAAGTCTTTTTAAGTACTCGATCCACACGATCTTTGGTTGTGGGTTGGCTGTATGGAAGGACGTTGCGTTTGCGGATGGAAGTAGAGTCGACTAACTGCCTTTGGAGGGTACATGTGTGTTTCATGTATCTAAAGAAGGTGGTGTTTCGGGCTGTGAGTGGCAAAGTTTGTGACCCACAGTTCAGAAGCATGAGTAGTACTCCTTTTTCTGTTAATAATTGACCTGGCGTTGATTCACCCGACTAGAGTCTACCGGATTTATTATTTACCTAAAACCAAACCTTATCACTATATTATATATTTCTATTTATTTTCATATATTTTCCTTTCCTTTATCAAATATTTTGTTACAATGAGCTTAAACATTTGTATATTTTACCTAGTAAAATGGAAAATGGTAGAAAGCCTAAAACTAAATCTGGGAAAAATCGGGCACGTGAATCCACAATCAAAGCGGCGGTCAAAATTCAAGCAACTGTAATGTTCACAAAAATAATAATAGCGAATCTGATCGTGACGAGCCCTACATCTCTGAGAATGATATCAAAAATATATCAATAAGTGAGGATATGGAGGTTGATGTAGAGGTGGACTTAGAAACTGAAAAACGTCTTTTAGTGAATAAAAATAAAGGAACCACGGGTGAAATCTTACCATTCTTTCGAGGTCTCAACATATATTTAAATTTTTCACAAATAATTTACTGAACGGAGGGAGTAATAATGTGACGTCACATTAATTAATGCGGTATCATGTATAATTATTCCTTCTAGTTAAAGAAAGGCGCAATTGAAAGAGGCACCAGTGCATAGACCAAAAGCTTCCGCCCAAAATAAAGAGGAGACTCCTCGGAAGAAGCTTGATCAGTCTGTTAAGGTCAAGACCACAGTACCCAAAAGCTCTATTCCTAAACCTATCGCAAAACCAATACCTACTTCCCAATATAAAATCCCTAAAATTTCAAAGCAAATGGTGAGCAAGGCAACCCAACAGGCGCTGGCTGCCAAACCTACAAATGAGGAAGACATTCAGTCTCCCTCAAAAGAGACGAATGTTAGGAGTATTGCCATGGAACTTGGAAAGGCGTTTCAGCAATCCATGAGATAGGAACAGGCGAGGGAAGCTAGGTTAAGGAATCCTGTTTTAATTCAGGAAATGCAAGATAGGATAGTGTTTTTAGAGAATACATTGGCGGAAATTACTGAGTCGGTGAGTTATCCTGACTCTAATTTAACTAATCCTGGCGAAAATATTAATATTAATAACAATAATAATTTAGCTGAATTAATAAACAGCGAGAATAATGATACTAATATTAACATTTCTAATAATAATAATGAAAACGGAGCTAATAAAAATAATAATGATAAAAATGAACAGGAGGATGAAAGTTGTAGGACTCTTTTGAAAATCTTAATTGATGCTCTTAAGGGTAAATTGAGTGGCAAAAGTGAAAAGAAAACGGAGATGTTATTTAATAAGGACAATACAAAAAGGGAATATAAACTTACTCGAAATATTCGATATGATTTATGGTTTGATTACCTGAAATCAGAACTGATTTCCAAGGATTTATTTAATTTAATAGAAAATAGAACAGGTGATGAAAATAGATATACTGAACAGGAGAAAGAAATTAGGTTAAATTTAATTAGGGATATAATCATAAATCATATCGATGACAACTATCATAAATTAATCGTCAACGTTAACGATCCGATAGAAATTTTAAAAGTTTTAAAAGAGTTTAAGCGATGTGAGATGCATAGGGCATCAGAAGCACTTCGCAAAGAATTAACTCTTTGAAAATATAATCCTTCTAGGGAAAAGCCTTATCAGTTTTTCCAACGTTTTGACAAATTAATTAAATCTTATGAAAATAATGAGGATAATGATGAATTAACGGAGAAAGAAAAACGGAGTTATTTTTATATGGCGGTGGCTAAAAGTTCTAATATGCTAGAAACTATAAATTTTATTTCCAAACAAAACTAATAATGTAGGCCTATCCATTGAAGAATTTAAATGTTTAATCCTACAGGCCAAGGCGAATAGACAGATGGAACGGCAAAACGAAGGTTCGAATAGGGGCTTGGCAGGACCAACGAGAGGCAATGTCATTTTTACTAGACAATCACATGCGCAAACTGGTGTTATAAACAACAGTAGAATCAGTCCAGGTGCTAGATGTTTCAATTCCCAGGGTTATGGTCATTTGAGCAACACTTGTTCTAACCCAACAGTTGAAGGCCGAATGTGCTTCAACTGTGGAATTGTTACATCAACGCACAGTGCCACTTTGTGTCCTAAGTTAGGGAAGATGAGACCTGTTATAGTCTCACGAAATGATAGATACAGGCGCACATTTTATAATAGTTGTAGGCCTAATAGGTACATGTCTTATCGAGGCTGTAGCTCCTATCGTGGTGTAGCACCACCTAGAGGCGGATTTGTTAATCCACAACCTAAGCTACCGACTGTAGGAGTAGCTAAACCTTTTAAAGGAACACCCTCAAACAGGTGTTGAAGGGGTGGCAAAAATAAAATGGTGGATAGAAAGGTGAAGGACACTAAAATTACTGATGATCAAACGGCAGCTAAATATGCGTTGGTCGAAGTTAACAATTTTAAGGCTGAACAGGTGAAAAATGACTCGACTTTAGATAATATTCAAGTGGATGTTCAATTTGATATTTCTCAATCGTCTGGTATTTCACAACATACGTATGTGACCTCTGATTGGGAGGAATGCCTCAATATTCCTTTGCCTCCTAGCCCCTCACCTTATTTGACCATTCAAAACTTGGAGCAATCTTCAGCTTTGATGGTCACTTCTGAGGAGGAGACCCTGTTAGATCTGGATGACGCTGATAATTCGACGTCGTCTCAGAATAATCCTTCAGGTAAACCTGTGTATAAAGTATCGTTTTTGTCAGATAGTGGGGCAACTCAACACATTATTTCCAGTCCTGTCCCACTTGTTAATAAAAAACCCATAATGAAAAAGTGCTTAGTGCCCATGTAGACTCGACATTGTCCTGTGAGTTAACTGGTGACTTACTTGCTCGAGATTTACTTGGTAATAAAGTTAGGTTTAATAATGTTAGGTGTTGTTCTCAGTTGTCTGAAAATTTGTTTTTGGTACAAAAATTAGTAGATCTAGGTTTTACTGTAATTTTAAATAATCAAAACATTCGAGTGGTAAACGGTGATCAGATGATGACCTATTTTTCTGGAGAATATAAAAAACCATTTTGGCACATGGAACTGGTGACTGATCTTACTAATGATAATGTGGATTATGATGACGAGACACCGGCGTTATCTCGTCATTTACATTTGAATTCTGCTCATATTACTGACGTCGTACCCGCAAACAATTTGGAGGGAGAAGAGGAAGAAACAGGTGAAAATATAGGTAATGGAGAAAGAGAGAATTGTTTGCCGGTACAAACGTCAGATAATACTAATAGAATACATATAGGTAATAATAACAGTAAAACCAAACAAAATAAAACGGAGAATAATAATAATAATAATAATAATAATAATAATAATAATAATGATAATAATAAAGATGATAATAATAATTTAGAAAAGTCCAAAACGGAGGGAGTAAATGATAATAATAAAGGCGAAAGTATGATTGACAATGAAAACCCGGAGAATGATCGAAAGGTAATTAATATTGAGGAAATTCCCAAACCTATGATATTAGACATTACCGGAGTGAATAAGTCTATACCCTTAGAACTGCAATGGCACAACAAGTTAGGCCATGTGTCAGAAAAATATTTAAAGAAATTGGTGCAAACTAAACCGGAGTTAAAAGGAGTTAAATTTACAGCAATAATAAAAGATTGTGAAATATGTGCAGTCTCTAACCTTACAAAATTACCCTTTAATCAACCAAAGTGGAGAGCTGAGCGCCCACTACAAATGATTCATTCTGACGTAATGGGTCCTATATCACCCACTACATTTCCAGCTAAATGGAGATTTATAGTAGTATTTATTGATGACTATTCTAGGTATGCACAAGCATATACTATGACACAAAAGTCTAAAGTTGGCAAATGTTTAGAAACATTTATACGGAGCACTAGAAATCTATTAGGGAAAGATGTTAAGGTGTGTTATTTGAGATCTGATCAAGGGATGGAGTTTACAGGAGGATATACGAAACAGGTGTTAGAAAAGTAAAATATCAATCTCCAATTAGCACCACCTGATACACCCCAACATAACGGTGTGGCTGAAAGGTTCAATAATACCATTCAAAGCAGAGTGAGAGCTTTAATGGCAGATTCAGGGTTACTAAAGAATATGTGGGATTTAGCTGTTAAAGCAGCAGTTTACGTGTACAATCGTACCCCACACAAATCTATAAATTATGATATACCTTTGACTAAATTTGCACCAAGTGCACCATGTCATTTTAATCAATTACGGAGATTTGGTTGTTTGGCATATTCAAAAGTCAAAAGAAAACTGGAGACTAAATTCTCAGGACAGGGAATCTGTACTGTAATGGTTGGATATACCCGATCTGGTTATTTATTATGGTGCCCAGAAACTAAATCCTTAATTGAGTCGAGAGATGTAAGATTTAATGAGAAACTGGTGTATAGGAATAAATATAAACAACAGGAGAGAATTGAAAAAGGAGATATTAATTGGTTTAATGATTTTAATAATAAGAATGAAATGGAGAATGAAAAGGAGGATAAACAGGAGGAAAGTAAAGGAGTGAAAAGGAGAAAGTCAAAGCGTTTAACAGGAGAAAAGAGACAAAAGGTTGAAGCTTTTAATACTGAAGATCCTAAATGGATCGAAGCTGAAAACCTTGATGATGTTCTAGACGAGTTTGTTTATACGGCTATGGCTGAAGTGAATGAGGACCCCAAAACATATTTGGAGGCAATTAACTCATCCGCTAGCCTACAATGGAGAAAAGCCATTCAAGACAAAATTAACTCGCTCCAAGAACACGATGTATGGACTATAGTTGATAGACCATTAGTTGATGAGAACGAAGAGAAACCAAATATAATAGATTCGAGGTGGTTATTTAAGGTTAAACCAGAGCCAACAGGAGATGTGAGATATAAAGCAAGACTGGTGGGAAGAGGATTTAAAGATAAAGTAGAATACAGTTTACTGGAAATATATGCTCCAGTAACACCATTGGCGACTGTACGTAATTTATTAGCGATAGTAAATAAGTACAATTTGGAGATTTGCCAACTGGATGTTAAAACTGCATTTTTACACGGAGAAATAACTGGACCTATATATATGGAGATACCAGAAGGAGTAGGTATTGATCCTTCTGAAAGAGTAAACAAGGTGTGTAAATTAAATAAATCGATTTATGGGTTAAAAACTAGTCCTAAAAGCTGGAATATACTTTTCACAGCGGAGATGAAAAAGTTAAGCTTAAATAGTGATGTAAAAGACCCATATTTATTTACTTGGAAAAACGGAGATAAATTTATAATCCTTCTAGCCTATGTAGACGATATTCTCATAGCTGGAAATTGTTCAATTTCGATTGAACAATTAAAGGAAAAATTTAGGAAAATATTTAAGTTTTCCGATATGGGAACTCCCCAGGATTACTTAAGTATGGAAATTAGTAGAAACAGGAGTCAAAATAAAATGGAGCTAAAACAAACACGATTTATTAATAAATTATTAAGGAGATTTAAAATGGAGGATTGTAAACCTTGTAAAACGCCTATGGTAACCAGGCAAGTAAAAAGGAGGAATGAGAATAATTATGAACCTAAAAACTTAAATAAAACAGGAGAGAAATATCCATTTAGAGAAGCAGTCGGTTGCTTGTTATATTTAACCAGTGGAACAAGACCCGATATAGCTTTAGCTGTTAATCTAATGAGTAGGTGTCAAGGTAATCCAACTGAAGAGAATATACAGGAGTTAAAAAGAATCTTCAGATACCTAAAATATACTGAAAATCTAGGTCTAACTTATAATGGAAAACACGATAATATTATAGGATATTCTGATGCTAGCTGGGGTGATTGTCCTGAAACAGGAGCATCTACAGCAGGACATTTAATTAAATTATTTGGAGACACAATAATGTGGAAATGTCATAAACAACGGAGAGTAGCAACTTCTACGTTTGCAGCGGAGTATGTAGCGATGAGTGAGTTAGCCAAAGAGTTAGCTAATCAAGCTGAAATAACGGAGAAAATTATAGGTATCTCATTTCTACCTGCACAAATTTATTGTGACAGTCAATCGGCAATAGACGGAGCTCAGATGGTAGGAACAACAGGTTTAAAGTACTTGCATACACAATATCATTATGTACGTGAAAGTCAACAACTTGGTGAAATTGTTTTGGTAAAAATCTCTTCAGAAAAACAGGAGGCTGATATTTTTACTAAACCGCTACCTATTGGGAGTTTTGAAAAATTTACTAGATTAATATTAAACTGTGAGGACAGCATCGATCATTCCATTACGGAGAAATAAATAACATATATCATAACTAACAAATTAAATAAAACACATATATACATATACTCACACATATTTTCTTAGATAGTAATACCTAGTATATTGTTTCAGATTAAAAAACAATACGAAAACGGTGATCTCTAGAATGATCCAGAACCCCTGATTATTATCATTCTTAAGATTTATTATGATTTTTTATTATGTCTTTTCCTGTGATGTCGTATATATTTTTGTTTGTCTGCATTTATGTTCCTAATTATGTCTTTTGTGAGTTCTATATATTATATTTTTCTATTCTTTCTTACATTTGTTGAGCTCACTAACCTACAATAACTTTACTTATAACACAAACGGAGAATATGATAAATTTTAGGAAGAATATAATGGAGTACTAAACATATACATATTTATACATCTTGAACAATATTTCATTAAGAAGTCTTATGGTGGCTTAAGGCAATTTAATGAAATGTTCATGATATTTTCTATACTCTTTTGGATATAACTTTTTAATGAATATAAATAAAATCGTAGAGGTTTCTTATCTACTCCTGTAGATTTTCCTCTACACAACTGGTGGACCAAGAGGTTTTTAGTTTATCCTTTTTACATAAATTTACAATAAATTCATAGATAAAAAGGATAAACCTTTTCCTCTTAATTTTCTTTTAATATATATTTATATGTATACATATAATTCTTTCGGCGAAAGAGGTTTTTATTTATGTAATATAAAGTTTTCCTCTAACTAATATTTATATTGTATAACAATTTTATTGTTATTTGATTTTGAATCTTTGTATTTTTGATCTATAAGGAGTTTTTCATGAAAAATGTTTTCTCCTATTTTTCTTTTATCGCACTATGTACTTTTTAATCACTATACATTGTTCAATCACTATATCTTATATATCATATAATATGCATTTCATATGTATTTCATATTTTCAATGTCGTAATTGAACAAGGAGGGAGTGTCGGTACATTATTTAATTGTTCAATCACTAGTTGGTAACACTGTATCGTCATTCTCCAGTTCCCATTCAGTTGCGTCGTCTATCTGTTCAGTTTGTGAGTTGTGTCCATACATGTGATTATCTCTCTCTCAATTAAATTCTTTTATTAGTGCGGTACTTGTGTTTTTCTCTTTTAATTATTCTCCGGTGTTAAATTAATTGTTCGTCTACCTCATACTTCAACGGACTCCAAGCCCCCAGAGTCCAACAGAAACTAATTCGGTTCATTCTTGATATATAATACCAAACGAAATAACTTGCGGGTGGGAGATTACATTACAAATTTTAGATTTTTGAAAGATCTATTCAACTAAAATCATTATTATTTGTATACTGCTGGGTAGAGTAGGCGAGTCGCAAGCAAACCCCAGAATCATACTGCAGCAAAGTGGGTTACGGTCAATGACCCCACCTCCCAAAAAAATGTAGATTACGGGATACATCACACATGTAAGAATTGAAACGTTGCTCTCTATCAAACAAATGCGGGGATGCAGAATCCAATAAAATACAGAAAAAATTTTCCAATAAATTCTTTTTGGGTTAACAGGGAGAAAAATGAGAGGTTCAAACCAAAAATGAGCTAAAAATTTGAACTCAGCACCTCAAAAAAAAAAACAACCGACGATGTATTACTCAATTTTTTAAGAAAAAATCATCCCACTCTTTTTTAGGGGTCGCAGTGGGCCCACGTTGAGTAGTTCAATCTAAAAGTGAACCGAAAATTTGAACTCAGGGCCTCAAAAAACGTAAAGGACGATGTATAACTAAATTTTTAAGAAAAAAATATCCTAGCCAGCCTGTTAAATTTCGGAATCTGAACTGAAAAAATTGGAATTTCCAATTAATAAACAATCGTGTGAAAACGGTTCAAATCCCAGTATGGGAAAGTGATTTTTCTTTCTTCAATAGAACGAACTTAAAAATTCAAAATTCGTCAAATCGAGTTTATCTTGAAATAGTTATCTGAACGTTTTGGTAATTTTTAGTTTTGCCATCTATGAGAAATGGCATTATCACAAAAGTTGTTCTATGAGTGGGAAATTAAAGAGGCTTCGCCTCACTGACTACAGTAATTGTATAATTACACTGATCTGACGGTTGGTCAGGCTGGATGACTTGAATTGCCTGTCTACATTGTTCTAAACTGTAACATTAATTGTAACCACTGATTATGAATCGTAACAAAAATCTTCGACTAAAGACCAAATTAATAAAAAGAAAGGGAAGTCATTAATTTTAAACAAATGTACGATATATATTATATACTTTAATTACTTATACTATAGCTGTCTAATCTTAAACATCCCCTATCACCAAATTAAGAACTGATAAGGACTTGGAAAAATTTCGATTTTTGAACACATCCACATTTATGATATTCAGTGCCTCGAATAAGTGAAGTCAGCTTTAGCGTTGCATGTCGCTTTTTTCATTCACGGTCAAAAATACTGATACTCCAAGACACAAACTTAAACCAAATAACAAACGTTTCGAACTACCGCATAGAATACGAGTTACCTTCGAGCAACCTTGCCATTGCTAGGACCAAATATGCCATCAAAAAGAGGTTAACAAGTACCTAGCAGCCACAAAAACTCAGAAACAGTTTTAATTTGGAAAAACGTTTTGATTAACTATACACTCGATAGGTCTACAAGATTGAGACCGAAAAGTAGGAAACATGTTAAACAAGTCTGGCCTCTGTCAAAACGCACAATTCTAAACAAATGCTTAAAAATTCAGAGCAATAATCGGAGCCAAAAACCTACTTACCAATTTCGTTAGGCTGAACACGTTTGAACGTTTCTCGTGACTGCCTCTCACTCATAGTCTGGTCCAAATATAGAGCTCCTTTTGGTAACTGCCCTTCTACATTAACGTGGGCGTCAAATCAAGACAAGAACGTAACAAATGGTAGGTAAGTACACAAAGGCGCGGTAGTAAAAGCGATCGAGCCATAAAAGCGCGAAAACAGAAAAAAAACAATCAACGTTTGACGAAAGTCAAAAATGGCGACAAAGTGCGCGGTATTGTTTACCTCGAGCTTTTTGTAGCAGCGTTATGGTTGGATTTTGAACACGAGGAAGTTTACTGGTCGTCGTATTTATCAAACTGACGTTATTCGTTATCGTTGTCGTCAATTTCTCCAGGTCCTTCTGACGTTCGCTGGAATCTGTAATTAATATTCGTCGTTTTTTTGGTTTTTTTTTTTTTTACAATTCAAGTACATACCACAATATATTATATGCTGAAAACGATGGTAGATTACCCACAATTCATTAACTGGAGTCGTATCAGCAACATTTTTGAAACAGTTTTCTTTTGCTACATTACATATCGAGGATTATACAAATACCTAGCGCTACCCTGATTGTAGCCTATCCAGTGATGAGCAAAATCGGTCTCAGATTTGCAGTGAAATTGCAACCTTGATCACTGCTTTACAGAAAGAGGAATGCTAATATGGTTCTTCCTTTAACAGCATAAAGTAAAATTCAAAAATACTGACTCTTGACACAATAAATGGACGGATTTTCATACCATTTGTATATCCATACGTTTAAAGTGTAATTAGGCTAAAAAGTGTACACTTTTTGAAGAATCTTTTTGTATATTTTATCGTTCAAAAGAGAGATAAGGTATCCTCATGTTAACTCCGATTTCTAATTCATATTATTACGTCGATTTAAGGAAAGGTAGGACGACGTTTGGGGTACCGAGTTCAAAATCTGGATCAGTTTTGTCAGTGGATGGGATCCCTTCGCAATTGCCGAGACAGAATTTTTTTTTTTTTTCTTAATTAGTGAAAAGCAGCCAAGAGAACTGATAGATTTTCAACTATCGTTCACAATTCTAGATCACCTTCGTTCAGTTTAAGTTATCGGTAAAAAGGGTATGATGCTTGGTAACGGCCACTGACTCCTCAGCTACTGAACTGCCATTATAGATTTAGTTTTTGTTTTAGTCAAGTCTTGGTCTCGCTTACAAGATTTTCATTTTAACTGGTGGCTACATTATACTTCCCCTTCATGTCTTAAAATAAACGAGAACTACAAAAAAAACAAAAAAAAAATTCAAACGAGAAGGAAAATATTGAACAATACTGTAAATGTTGCAAATTATTTGAGTAACAAGACTTCGAACATTTCACAGTTTTTTAATTTTTTAATTTTTTTTTTTCAGTTTTGCATCTTTTCTCGATCTTACATGGTCGACTTTGGCCCTGGTTTCGCCACTGACGGTACGGCATTGGTTTTGGTTTTGCTTATATAGGTATGGTATTGGCCTTGGTTACTAATCTCGCACAATGCAAGACTAAGATCATTTTGCTCATTACCAGGGCTCAGAAAACATTGAAAAGATATTACTCATTGACCACAAATGCTAAAGAAAATTTCGAACCATTTTTTTCCAACTTTCGTCGCAAAACTGTATTTTCTCCCCGCATATTAATCCCATTTTGATACTTTTCTAACGACACAACTTCCTGAAAAACATTGAAAACCTACAGGAGAATGAGGTATTTTTTTACCTGTATGTTCGTATCCATTTCTGAGTGACGCGTCCTTGGAACGTTCATCTCTTACTCTGCTGGCTGATGTAATGATCGAATTATCGTTGTTGGCGGTGAATTTGCCGACGCTCCCCTTAAAATTATTTGCATCTGAAAATTTTACTTCCGGCGTACTAATTGGAGATTCCTGTAAAACATAGCACGCAAATATAATTAAACGACTTAGTTATTAACTGTAAGGTTTTATTCGTTTTTAGGCTGATACGACTGGTAAATTTATAGTGATAAGTTTTCCACTACTTTTCTCTAGAAATTTTGTATTATGTTACTTGAAATTGGGATAAAAAAATAAAATGTTGGAAATTATACAAATTGTGATTTTTTCCCTAAATACCTACCTACTTTTATCGGACATTGGACCAGTATAAAATAATTGAACCATTCGAGCCAGTATCTGGAAGTGGAAATAGAATGGCGGATGCATTTTAGAAAAGGATTGAAGAAATGCGTAGAGCACTACCTACCTACTATAAAGAAGACATTGAGGAAAATAAGAAACATCGGACACTTGCAGAGCAAATTCGATAAGGTAAGGAACATTCCTCCACTGGACTGCTCCAACTTTCCAAATTCATCTCAATTTGTTATTTGTTCTAAATTTTTCCATAATCTTGAAGTCATATCCTTATCACCCTCTTTCTAGATTTCTTTAATAATTCTTCTTATTAAAACACTACCGAATTTTTTCAAGCTTCCTCTAAGGCCACTGTGGAATACAATTTGTAATGAATGGTGACTGTAGGTTTTGTCAGTTTGGAGAATCAAACCTGAGACCTACATATTTGTCAGCTAAAAGTGGTGAATATGAACACATGGCCATCTTACTGCTGACCATAACTGGCGAACATATTTTTGTATAGAGCAAGGTATGGTGGTTCCCACACACTACCCCCTTAGAGTGACAAAACACGAGTTGAATGACATGATCACCAGAAGTAGGTTTTGTTGGTTTGGGGGATCGAACCTGGGACCTACATATTTGCCAGCTAAAAGAGGTGAACTTAACCACATGGCCATCACACCACCGACTATAACTGGTGAATGTATTTTTGTACAGAGCAAGGTATGGCAATTTCCACAGTGACTATAGTTATATCATACACTTTAGCTCAAAACCCCACTATTTCTGTTCAAAAAGTTGATCAATTTTCAACTTAAAATTTTTGTAATTTACGGGTTTGCTAATTTTGCAACTCAAACAAGAACAATTTTACTCCTACTAATCTCAATCATGTTTTTATTACACTGTTTGCAAACAAACCTAAGAGGGCATGGAGAGGTAAGCTCCGCCCTCCCAAAAAATGGGCGACTTCCAGACAAAATTCAAAAATGCCAAGTTGAGAAAACATTTTTCATATTTATTCATAAAAAATGACAGGATATTTATCACCACCCCCACAGAAGTTTTAACCTAATTTTACCTCTGACACTAAATAACAAGTTTTCTGTCTAGTCCTTGGTTTGTTTGTTTCATTATCTTATAACAAATAAAAAAAGTACTGATAGACCTGCCTCAATCCCCTACTTCAAGCTCATTTTTTCTCTGAAAAAAAAAAAAAAAAATTAATTTAGATTCTGCATAAATTCCATGAAACATTTTGAAATTCAGTAGCTTTGCGAAAATTTTACGTTAAATTTTGGATTAGTAGAAACTATATGTTTATAATTTTCTGTATTTTTTATATGAAAACAACACGTTTTGACATTTATTCGATAAAAATATTGTGAAAAATTCACTAAAAGAAAGAACAGAAAAATGTCAGAGAGTTACGTCAAATGCAAAGAAAATCTGCTGTTTATCCATTTCAAATTTCAGATATTTAGCCTCAATGATTAGTTCAGCTATTCGTCCAATTCATCCAAAAACGTTGCCATGTTTGAAAATGTGAAACTGTGGATCATTTCTTGTTTCAGAACCTTCAGTACAATTTATCTCATTGTTCATATTAGTAATCTCTGTTAATGCGGAACCTAAAGATTTTCCTCACTGAGCAAAATTTGTAATTGAAAATTATTTTTCCTTTACTCTAATCTAATTCATCAGCAATTATTGATCCTAAATCGTTCTATTTTTGCCTTTGCAGCATAAACCTGAATCATCGAAGAAGAATAAAAAACCATAAAAAAGCGCCATTTCGCAATAAAAATAAATGCCCAACATTGCCAGTAGTCAAGAAGGAACAAGGCAGCCAGATATCACGATTAGAAGAAAGAATGGATTTTTGCAGCATAGTTAATTTTCATCTAACATCAATGCCAAAATATGCAGGTATCCCAATGGAAGGTTAAGACGGTTATGAGATAATGTTAGCAGCATGGAGAACAGTATAAACAACAATCATCTATGAAGAATCAGATAGGGAAGAGAGAAGGTCTTCAAGTTGAACGAAAAACAAAACAATACAAGAATAGATTAGAAACAACTTCGGGAATTAAAAATTGATGGTAAATCTGGATGTGACGAGAGAAAAAGATGTAAGTACATAGATGTAGGTATTGCAAACTTGGTGCGGTTGAATGAGCTTTTGCGATGCATAGCCTATTTACATATTTTATAAGAGGCAGGTTTTTCTTCTCCTCAGAAAACATTTATTATAATCTCCACTCCGGAGTAGTTGGTGCTGCTGGTTACCTATAGGTAATCGAATTCTTAGGAGGGTATCTTATTCGTATTAACCTAATTAACCTTATTATCTGGACCTCATCCAGAAAATTCAACGCAATTAGCCAACATCGTACGAGAGACATTAGAAAGAGCTTTAACAATGATCGTTTGCAATGAAGCTACGAAATTCTCCAAGTCAATTCCAGGCCGATGAAAAGGAAAATGAGAAGAACAAAAAATTGATAACTGGATATAAAATCATACAGTTTTTTTTTTCTACGCCTCAATCATCATCTTATTAAACCTTGAATTAGATAACGACCAAATAATTGAGACGAAACGTTAAATATTTATTTCATTTTTTTTTCTGTTTCATTTTCAATGAAATGATGGATAGAAGCATCAGCCAAGCGAATCCACACAATCGAATATGTTTGGACAGCGTGACATCGTTATATGTTGCCGGGCAACACACGAATGAAATTTCGACTACCAATCCCTCAGTCATAAATTATGAAATTACGACATTAGACGACTAACTGCAGTATTTTAGTTTTCAACTTTATCAAAATGAAGACGAAGTTAATATGAAATTTAAAAGAAATTAAGGCTCACCTGTGACGTATTTAACTCTTTATCTACCTACATGGCATTTCTTGAGAAGCCTCCGCACTTTAACGTCAGATACCTTATACACCTTAGAAAATAAACATCAAAAAACTCTAACGCAGCAGCAACTCCGTCAGAAAAAGAAAGTTTTCGAAAAATGTAAAATTAGGTAGTCACTAAAAAGTTATTAACAGATCGTAACAAATATTTGTTTCGAACTACTTTCCTGTTGGTCCAAAATTAGGCATTTCATAAGCGAAATAAAAACAAAAATAGTGTTACCGAAGTACCGTGCGACCGATCCGCACCAAAATTTATAGCAAGTTACAGTATTTGTTACAAATTTCGTAGCTATTGTTCCAAAATCAGAAATTTTACAGGCAAAATAAAAATAAAAATCGCTATACCGGAAGTACCGTATGGCCGATCCGCACTAAAATTTATAAGTTATAATATATAATTGTGAATATTTGTTTCAAATTTCGTAGCTATTGGTAGTAAATTAAAGATTTTATAGGCAAAATAAAAACAAAAATCGCTATACGGAAGTACCGTAAGGCCAATCCGCACCAAAATTTATAGCAACTTATAATATATAATAGTGAATATTTCCTTCAAAATTTTGGTCAACAATTAAAAATTTTAGAGCCAAAGCAAAAACGAAAATAGCCATAGCGGAAGTACCATACCGCCAATCTGCAACAAAATAAATAGGTCAGGTCCTTGGCATAATACTAATATTTGTTCCAAATTTCGTGCCTATCAGATAGAATTTGCGACCTGTACCGGGGTAACAAGAAACTGGCTTATATATTATATAAATTTGAGTTATTAATGCCAAATTTTTCCTTAAGTCATGAAACGAAAAACGTACCTCCCCCCATCTCCACATCGTTTCATAACACCAAGATTAATAAGTAGATTTTCAATGGAAAACCTACTTAACAATAGAAGTGTATAATACGTCAACGTATACTACTGTTTTCAACGGTTAAGAAATTAGATATACCAAAAGCATCGGTTCCGGCCAAAATTGCAAATGACTTTAAAAATATATATGAAATAAAATTATGAAGGCGGTGAAAAAAAGCGCTAATATATTCTCATATATTTATTAGTTTTTGGGCTAGAAATATTTGTTGATATGTAGGCTATCACACGAATAAAATGTAAGAAATTTGCCTAACCAACCATTTCTGAGTCAAAAAGGGCTGAATGGTTTAATTCAAAAATGGGCATTACCTTAAATTTAAACTTAGCTTCCCAAAAAACCTAACCAACGATATATCGCTCATTTTTTCTACAAAGTCAAAATATTATTGCCTCATGCCTACCAAAGTACAGAATCCGAGCTGAAGAATCAAAATTTCCAAATAATAAACACTCGTTAGAAAATGATTCAAAACCTGGTAGAAAAATAATTCTTTTTTATGCATAGATCAAATCAGGCTTCATCACGACACTAGGGTTCAGTTTGAAATTCTTATGTCAATTTTCGCAAATTTTGGTTGGCCCATCTCAGATTAGACAATTTTGTGTTCTTCAAAATTTGAGAAACGAAAGATGGAAGGGTCAGTTCGCTTTGTCCAACGAAAATTTGCTTCGCGATGTTCTTGCGTTAACGCAATTTTAAAATTAAAAATCTCGGACTTTTGGTTTCTTTTAGTGGTGCATTTGATTTATTTTTTATTTTTTTTAAATTTGCGTTTTCGGCCTGTCATTTATGATGCGTTTGCGCTTTTGGAAAGCAGCCAAAAGTATGGCCTAATGAAATTTAATTCAAAATAATTTTAATTTGACTGTGCAGACATTTGGTAGTTATTACGAGGGGCGCAATAGTTTCTTTTCACTTTTTACCTATTCATTGTTCATCAAAACCGCTAAGGGCCGTACGCTAGAATGATACTCATGTACTCAAGTAAAACTTAGGTAATATGTCATCTGTCGCTTCCAAATACAGGTAATCAAATATGGGGGAAATCAGGACTCAAGCCTTACTCAAGTGTAAGAATCTTTCACGCATACTACTTTAAGAGGTTCTCAAAATTGTAATAAAAATCCAAAATTTGTACATGCTAGGGCTAAAGTGAAAAATAACTTTTTTGTTCTTCGTGCAGAGTTCTGTGGGCCTACATAATCAAATAAACATTTTCAAATAAATTACCCAATGGCATGCTTCATAAGCGTTTCATTTATGAATTTTTTTTACTGTTTCTCACATGAGTTAGTGAGCATAGTAGACACCATCACAATACCAACGGAGGGATCTTTCGGACGATGCAGAGGGCCTTGGCTAAGGCATACCACTTTGTATGTTGGAAATGGTAGGGTAAACTCCAGGAGGTGGGGCTTTGCCTCAACGGCTTTATCTCCCCATTGTTGTCGCCCCCCAAGTGGTATACCATGGAACAGCCCCCCACATCTGCCCAAAAGATCTCACTACCTATACAGTGAGTGAACCTATGCTTGAGTGAATTTAATATCTGAACTCATTGTAACTAAAGACATGTCTAATCTAAAAATAATTATTTTTAAAAACAATAAAAATAATCGGAGAACCTAACAAACCATTCTACAAATGAAGATTTAAAAAAAAATAAAAAAATGTTTTAAAACTTTAGTCTTGCTTGAATTTGAACCCAGCACTATTTGAGTAGTAAGCAAAGTTTCTAACATAGCGCCACAGCAGCTGAACAAAAGAATGAAAATTACAATTATATATTAACTGTTGCGAGAGTAATTCAATAACTTTTAAACTACCTCAACAAATAAGATAATTTCCGAATATTATCCTTTATTAATACTTCACTTCAATTATTACAAAACACTTTTAGAATTATACATATTACTATTTCTTAATATTAGTGATCCCTGATATCCATAACATCGAGTATAGACCTTAACGTTTCTACTCGACTTCTAGATCAGGAATGACCATGTTTTCAAAATGAAGATATGACATCGCTTTTGTTTCCTTTGTTTCAATCAAAAAGATGGCCGACCAAAAAGGTGGTGTGAAATGGAACATCCGCCAAATATGATGACACTATATTGTAAGCATATCTGGTGGTGTTCGTCTGTGGGAAGCTAGATAAAATATAGACAGCTATTATTCCGAGAATTAGGAATAATAGTTGTCTATAATTTGTTCGACACGTTTTTGTAGACGAACTGAATCGTCTGCAAAAATGGGACGGAACAAAGGTCCCCGGGTGAAAGAAAGCCCGAAGCTCCTGCTTCGTTAAATTTTGTGTTCCTGAAAGTTTCCTATCATAATCTACTATATTTTTAATTCTAATCAGAAAACAATATTATATTTTCACAAATATTTCTTACTTTTACGTTGCGGAATTGATCATCGCCTAAAAATATTAAATTTATCATTTGAGCATAGAAATTTATTTTTGCAAATTGACTTAGTGGATATAATTTGGCATAATCAAATATACTATGCTTTTCTAATGTTAACTTATTATATTTTACTACAAGAATAGACTTAAATTTATGGACCATTAACGATGTATTGTTCCCAATGAAAAATCATTTATTTGATTCTGCACATTGATAGCAACACAATTTACTTTTAAGCTCACGTAGACCAATATGGCTACTATGAGTGTTAATAAACTACACCAAACGATTAGTAGTAAATATACCGTGATTATTGTGCCCTGGTATCCAAGGTCAGGGATTTTCAATTCTGCTGATTTTAATCTTTCTTCAAGTTTGTGGATAGGAGTTATTGGTGAAAGATAGGGTATGTCGTCATGCCATTTATTATTATAAGCAATAGACATATTAGGAAATTTGAATGATTGATGTAAGCCAAAATCAAGTTCCATAAATTGATATTTTGTCCAAACTAGTGGTAGATGATGTTCGATGAAAATGTCCTTTTCAGGTTCATCTATGCATGGGAATCCTGCTGGAATGATTGTTTCTGCGTTGTTTTCTTTCTGTAATTGTTGGATTTCTACTACACATGGAACTGTTAGTAGAGTTGCTCCAGGCCATGAGTCGTTAATAGTTATACTGGTGCTTGTTTTTGTTATCATATTAACTGATATCAATGGATTTTTGGCATTTGTAATTCCAAATTGGTTCATTTCAATTCGTTTGACTATAATCTCATCATGATTTATCTCGCATTTAAAGGTGAATTTCTTTATTATTTCTTCATATTTCATGCCTTTGAATAGGGCCCTCGCACAATTACCTTTATTATTGGTTGTGTGGTCTTGTGGGAGAAAACATACCAAACTATGTTTGCCATAAAGATCAATATCTGTTCAAGTTATGATTCGTATTGATCCATCAGCTTTGTTATGGGATAAGATCGATGGTTCTTGATCCCAAGAGCAAATTTTATTGTCATGCGTTCAAACTGCTAGTGGAATGAAGTTATATAGTTCATATTTAGCATGAAGGTTCTGGGGTTGGATTTTGACTTCTATTTCTATTTCGTTTCCTGTTACATAACAATTAACTAGTTTTGTTCTGTAGTAGGATTGGATTGATTTTTCGTCTATAACTATGACAAAATTTGATTTTTCTGCGATTTTCTGAATTTTTATTAAATCTTCTTTTAGAGTTGTTTCGTTAATGATTGCTGCTGGAAGATGATTGTTTTCGCAAGAAGTGAATAATTGGCTGAGTTTAGCATTTTCAGTGACTAAACTAGCGTGAAGAGTTCGAGCTGTGTCGAAGATGAGTTTGCGTCTAGCTTCAAATAATTATTTCGTTGTTTTGATTTTGAATTGCGTCTTTAAGTGCTTGAACATTTTCTTTTAAAATTTTAGAGTTTTCAAATTCGATCTTTTCGAAGTTTTTTATATCGTTTGTCACGTTTAATAGTTCAGCATGGTTTTCTATAACGGATTCTCGAAGTTTTTTGTATTGCATTTTTAGGTTCTTTTCATTTTCTATAAAATCATTACCTTGAGAAAGTGTCATGACATTGCAACACCATGTGTCTGACAGTCACCAAACATTTGTATGCCGCGTTTAATTCTTTTTGAATGTTCTCGGTCAAATTCCTTAATAATCGCTTCGTTTAGTAGTTAGATGTCTGTAATTAGATCTATGATTTTCAGCATGTTTTTCGATTGTTGTATACACCATGCGTTTTCTGTAGATGTGCAACTTTGCAGTTTCTTGTAGATCAGTTTCTCCCAAAACTGAGCCCGCAGATCATTCCAAAACTGAAGAGCAGGGCGAGGCCAAGCCAAACGCTGGAGGGGCTGCTACTCACAATGCACAGGATGATTGGTAGTTGGTGAGTAAAAAAAATTTTATTTTTGAGGGGGAAGAAAGTATGTATGTAAATGGTCCTTACAATATATATATTATCTATAGTTACTACGAATTAAATTACAAGGGTTATAATACAGCGGTTTGGGTGGTGGTTCTGAGTATCTTTTTACATATTCCTCCAAACTTAACTCGCTCGGTTTTTTAATATCTTGGGGAATAGGTTGAATAGGTAGGGACAAAGTTTGTGTTATACTTTCTCCCTCATCACACCTATTGAACAATTTGATTTCGTCCTTATGTTTTTTATGGGTAATCGATTGAATTTTTTGTAAGGTTATCCTTCTCATTTCTGGGTCTTGTAGTTCAAATTTCTTTCTCCATTTCGAACAATCTTTCCCTTTTAATAAAGCTTCGTCAGTAAATTTTACCTTTTTACCATTTTTATTTTTATTGCTGAATTTCTTCAAAATTCCCTTTCGTGGTCTTCCTCTTGGACGTTTGACAATAATTTTTATTTCGTCCTCCGATTCCTTTTCTTCAAAGTTGTTTTCCTTCTTTGGCCTACCTCTTTTTCTTTTTGGGTTGGTTTCTTGAATGTTTTCTTCATTGTCGGAATTATCAGATATAATATTTTCAATATCTGATGGTAAATTAGCATTAGACTGAGCATTATAAGGTTTAAGTCTTCTTATATGACCTGTATCGTCTATGCTAGTTCCATCTTCAGAAATTATGCGGATTATGTAGTTTAAATCTGAAATTTTTCTGACTATCCTGTATGGTCCTAAAAATTTTGGTTTGCCTTTTCCATTGTTTATTGGTGCTCTTAAGAGAACTAAATCATTAGTTTCATAAGAAATTTCTTTTCTTCCTTTATTATAGCGTTCTGAATATTTAATTGCATTCTTTTTTATCAAAGTTCGGAATTGTTTTTCGAATTTTATCTGCTTCACCTATCTGTTCTTCTCTGGTTTTACTGATAAGTGGTGACGGAATGTTTAAATTTATGGGGGGTTCTCCTTTATAACCGTGCATTAGGTAAAACGGATCGTGATTATTTAATCCTTCGATAGGTGTCATATTATAGGTCAAGGCTACGTTATGCACGTGGTCTGGCCATTCTTCGTTATCGGTACTTTCATATTTCTTTAACATTTTTTTTTATCGTTCCGTTCATTTTCTCTACTTGTCCTTGAGTTTGCGGTGAATATGATGAAGAGTGGAATATTTTAATACCGTTATTTATACAATAATTTTGCACGTATTCGTTTGAAAAATGAGTTCCATTATCACACGTAATCTTTGTTGGTTTTCCGTAATGATGCACAATTTCTTTTAGAAATTTAATTACCGAATGTGCGTTTGGTTGGGCTACTGCTTTAGTCCAACAATATTTTGTTGCTTTGTCTATTCCCACTATGACAAATTTCTTTTCATTGTTTGTGTTAAATTTTCCGATGAAATCAATTTGGATATGTGCAAGTGGTATGCATTCTTCAGGATTAATTGGTTTTAAGTATCCATATTTTTCGTTAATGTTTTTATTAATTTGGCACTGATGGCACGAACGTACATGCCTCGAGACTATTTTAGGCATTTGCGTAAAGTAGTATCGAGCACGCATTTTTGTAAGAGTTTTAAAAATTCCAAAATGTCCTCCCCTGCTTTGACTCTCATGACATATATTTAGTATCTGAGGTATGAGGGAGTCAGGAATTACTGGTACGGCATAATGATATTCAGGGTGATCATTTCTTTTCCATAAAATTCCATTTTCATCAAGAAAGAATGGATTTAGATTGCGTGATCTTCTTATTTTTAAACTTTTTCTTAACTCTTTTTCGTTGCCACCTTCTAAAATTTTTATTATAATTCCCCAATATTTGTCTTCACGTTGTAGATCCCATAAATTGTGGATTTCCTGGTCTGTGATGTTAATTGGGTTTTCTATTTCGGAATTTTCTGAAAGTTTGGAAAGTTGAGAATTTGTAGACGCATCGGAGTTTTCAGATTTTTCCGAATTATCGGATAGGATGGAACTTCGATCGTCTTCCGAATTATCACTTTCTATGTTTGAATCTTTTTCTTTCTTTTTCATACTACGTGTTACTGCTTTAATTTTTTTCTCTTGCTTAATAATATTAGGAGGATCAGGTGTTCCTTCTGGTATTATGAATTGACCGTTTTGAAACTCTGCATAATTGTCCTCTTCTTCTTCTTCTAGATGGGATAGGTAATCAGCAATTTTGTTATTTTCACCTTTAATGTGTCTGATTTTAAACGTGAACTCTCCTAATTTTGAAATTAGTCTATTTAATCTTGCATTTGGTTTCTTCATTCGGCTTTGGTATGTTAAAGGTTCATGATCCGTAAAAATATTGAATTCTTTGTAGACTAAAAATTCTCTGAAATATTCGCAAGTTTCAGTGATAGCCAACATTTCTAAATCAAAAGAACATAAATATTGTTGATTCTTAGGAATTTTCTTTGAGAAATTTCCTATAAGATGTGGCTCTTTTGTTTTTCTATCTACTTGCATTATTACTGCTCCTATGGCTGTTTTTGATGTGTATACATCGATGTATGTATCAGCATCAGGATCGTAGATTGTAAGAATTGGATCGGATGTAATAAATTCTTTTATTTTGTCGAAGGCTTTTTGTGCTTCGTCATTCCATGCTATTTTATTATTTGCTTTAACATTTTCTTTCTTGTTAAGTCTGTTAATGGTGCTGTGATTTGCGAAAAATTTTTAATCATTTTCCGATAATAATTTGCTAAACCAATAAATCTGTGCAGTTGAAGTAATGTTTTAGGTGGTTTAGCTTCACAAATCGGTTTGATGTTTTTATCTAATGATTCTAATTTATTATATGAAATTTTATGTCCTAAGTATTCGATACTTTCATTGAAGAAGCTACTTTTACTAGTTTTGATTAGTAATCCTGCTTCAACTAGTACTTTTAGGACTTCTTCTAAATTATCTAATGTTTCTTCAAACTTTTCGCCAAAAACACAAATATCATCTAGATAGACTAGAACTTTGTCTTCTAGGATATGGTTGAATAAATCTGTCATGGTTTTTTGAAAAATGCTGGGGCTCGCACTTAATCCCATAGGAATTGAGTTAAATATGTAGCTTACTCCTCCAACATTTATTCCTGTTAGCGCTTTTGATTCTTCATCAAGGGGAATTTGGTAATATCCCTGATTGAGATCAATTGTAACAAAATATTTCTTATCACGTAACGCATCCCACATTTCGGGGAGTCGAGATACTCTACTCGTATCTTTTTTTACTATTTTGTTTACACCTCTATAATCTACTAATAATCTGTAAACTCCGTTTGATTTCTTCTTAACAAATACTGGGCTCTCATATCTAGAGCTTGCTCCCTTAATAATACCACATTCTTCAAATTCTTTAATTTTCTTTCTAATTTCTCTTTTTTCAAAAATTCCCATATGGTAATTTCTACGTTGAACCGGCTTGTCTGTTTTCAAGTAGACATGTGCTGGTTTTAATTTCGTAGGTTTTACCTTGGCAGGTTCTTCCGTAAATATATGGATATATTTTTTTAGAACGCTTACTACTGCCTGTTTCTGTTCCTTCGTTAAATTCTTATTAATTTTCACTAGTGTTCCTTCATTGTCGTGGATAACGCTGTCATCAGATCGTGTTATACGGACAAGTTTTAGCATATCAACCTCCTCACCCTGATTACCCACAGTATCCCCCGATGTAATGCGTTGGATGCTGGGTTGGCCACAGCGGACAGAATTGGTCTGACAGTCCCACATAATCGGCTGTCAAAGCCTATAGCATCCTAAAACTGTCCCTTGTGTGATCTGGGTGTCAAAGTGCGGACTGTAGAATCTCAAGGCTGGCCATCCTAAATCATCAACAATATATTCGCCTTCTAAACCGTAACTTGTTAAAAACCACTAATCTGGATCTTCTTTTCCCATTTCTGGATCCAGGTTTACAAAATATTCATTATTTAGTTCTATGCAGAAATCTTTGTCTACTCCAATAAATCCTTCGCAATTTTCTTCCTTAAACTTAATTATACTAAACGTTTCACGCTTCCATGGCGGTCCTATTCTAAATAATTTCTTACTAAATAATATATCAGCATTATGTCAATCTAAAAAGTTGTATCCGAGAAGTAAAGGTGTGGTCACCTCAGAGGTTACGTATGCTTCCGCATCGAGGAGGTCACCCATTTTTATGGTGATTTCTACAACTCCTTTAACGATTATTGCACTATCGTTAGCGGCTACCATACACACTCTTGCAGGTCTGATCACATTGTCCTTTACAAGGTCGTATTGTACAAGCGTCACTTCAGAGCTGCTGTTGACTGTTCCCTGTGTTTCATACTCTTCACAGCACACAATGTTGCAGGGGACGATTAGTTTACGTCTCGCCCTGACTAATTTCATCGATGCACTACGGATATGAATTTTCCGATTATGCGGCGCGTGTGAATCTAACACTAGGAGAGCAGCGCAGTCTGGATGATGGACGTTGCCATTACAAGCCAGAAAGTCGTTGCCATTAACCGGTATAAAGCAAATGGGCTCTACTGCAAGTTTTTTGGCTGTTGAGTGAAATTCTGTTGTTGGATACTTGGAAATACATCAGGAGTTTGCAAGTTGTAGGAGGGTAATGCATAATTTGCTGCATTTGCCCATTGTTGTGTATTTATAACTGGGGCACTATATGCTTGTGCATAACCGTTCTGTTGTGGTGTTCCATTAATGTTGAACGGTTGATTAAAGTTTGATGCCAAGTTATTATTATTAAATCGTGGGGGCCTGAAATCTTGAGAGATGTCCCCTTCTTCCACAATTGAAGCAATTTATTTCCCTTGGAGGATATCTATCGTTATTTTGTTGACGGTAAGATTCTCTCGTTGGTTGCCTATAGGAATTTTGATTATTTTGCGAAAGATTAGGTTCTCTTTCTCTAGACTGCCTTCTTCTTGGATTATTATCATTTGCTTCGTTATTGTTATTATTATTTAGGTTTCTCTCTCTACGAGGTCTAGTTTCCACATTTTCATTTTCTATCGTCTGATTTCTGGTTTGGTTCTGACTTCGTTTATTGGCATTCGGGGGTTTCCATCCTGCCTCTACCAATGCCACAATAACAGGGTCTGTTGGAGATATAGGTGGGGTGACGGGTTTCACTGGCTCTTTTTTCTCGGGAGCTTTACCCTTCATCATCTCCTCCATCTGTTTTGTTAACTTGGCGATAGTTTCCATTGCTTTATTCAACATCTCTTCCGTTTTCTGAATATCGGTCAAGTCTAAAGCTTTTTCTTTAAATTCCTTCCAATCTGTAAATGTTTTTGAAATTTCACTCTGTGTCTGGAGATTTTTGGATGCAAAGAATTTCCTCATTTCTCGTGTTAGTCTGGGGAGTAAGAGGTCACAGATTTTTTTCTCGCTTATTGTAGCATCGAGTTGTTTGTAGAGTCGGAAAAATTTTGGTACATTCGTACTGAAATATGTATCGTCAAATTTCATGATTTGATACATTTTTTGACCGTATCTTTATCTTCTTTAAAGATACGTGTTAAAATTTTCTTTACTTCTGACCATGAGGTTTCTGGGGTTATTTCGTTTTCAGCTGCAAACAGTTCCAGAGCTGTACTACAGAGGGCTATATTTAAATTTCTTATCATTTCATATTCAGTTGCCTCGAAAGTTTTCACCTGAGTTTAGTATTCGAAAAGGAATTCAAGAATGTCTTCGTCAGGGCCATTTGAAAAATGGCTTGGAGTCCATCTTTCTGACCTTTTCCAAAAATTGTTCATCGCTAGATTATGTTGTGTGTAGGCTTCGTTTGCCGCTGCAAATCTTGATTGTTGTTGTTGTTGCAAAAGCAAGCGTGCATTACTTTCAGCGATTTCTTCTGGGGTCATGTTATTAATTTCTGATTTTAGAAAAGGGTTGTTTTTATTTTCAATATTTATTATGTTAACGTACGCGGGTTCTTTTTGATCAATAATTTTTACGCCTATTTCTGGGGGTAGTAAATTAATAGGGTCGAAAAAATTTTCAGCGGATGAATTCGGAATTTTATTTTTGGGTTTTTCTATATTTTCTGGGCTTTGTACGTGAATTTGAACTGAGTGTCCTGTCCTTGAGGGACTAGTGGCGACAAATCAGTACTAGACTGTGAGGGTCTGTCGACAAAAGTTTGGTTCAGAATTGATTCCTCTCCGAGGAAAATTTCGTCTTCGTCGTTTGGGAGAGAGAAATCTGTTGTAACTGAAATCGATTTCTTAGGTGATACGTGGTGTGATACTTTAGACAGGAGTTTTTCGAAACTGGAGGTGAGACTTCGTCTAGCTAATCTTCTTTCTGTCTCTTCTTTTTTTCTTTTTTCTATCTCTAGCTTTTTTCCTTTAGATTCTAGATCTTCTTCTTCTGTATTGGAGAAGATTTCTTCTGCTTCTTTTGGGTCTTTGTTTTTCATACTCCATGTTACCCTACGATAACTTTTACTTTCTTCGATTAACCTGTCAAAATTGCTTGTTCTTTCAAATTTTTCTGTGTTGGGGTTAGAGTATAGTATATGTAACAACCAATGTTTAGGATGTCTACCTTTGTATAATTTTTTCTGGAGTTCGATACGTGTTCTGCCTTCTATCCTCTTAACTTTTGCTGTTTTTAGAACTCGATAAAGAAAAGAAGTGGATACTCAACTTCCCCAATGATTATCAAGGAGTGGGTAATTTTCTTCTTCAGACAAATTCTCATACAAATTTTTAGGGTGATTTTCAATATCTAAAATATTGTCTTCGGATTTTGAATCTAAAATATCTGGGAGCGATGCACTCGTATTTTCACTTTTCTCAGACATTCGTGAGGGTTGGGAAATTTTACATTTTACAATATTATTTACGATATCAATAACAGTTTCAAATTGTTCCGAATTAATGGAAGATAAATTTATAATTTGCTTACAGTTTGATGACAGATAACTTTCTGTAGTCCTTTGTAGCTTGTCAAAAATTTCGTTCGGATTGACGCTGTTGGTGAGTGACTTCTCGTTTTTTGCGCTGTGGATTTGGATACCGTTTGGGCTGACTTTGTTTCTTTTTGATTTCAGGAACCAAGTCTGGATTTTCAACTTCTTTTTAAGTTTATTTTTATATCTGTTTTTTGTTATTAATTTATTTTTATATATTTTTTTTTTATTTGTCTTAATCAAATGTTTGCAGTCCTCTGCAATAAAGATTTGATTTCGTAGATGTTTGTTTAATTTTGTTTTTAATATCTGTATTATTTTATCCACGATTTATTTAATTATTACTCAGAAAAAATATTTGCTCTAGCAAAATTGAATTAAGTATTTGCGAGCGGTTTAAAATATTTTTCACACAAATGGAAAATGTTTTTACTTTACGAAACTTTGAAATTTTATTTGAACTGATTTATTATTTTTAAATTTTACTTCCGAAGATTTTTTTTTTCGGGCGCCAATTTGTTGCGAGAGTAATTCAATAACTTTTAAATTACCTCAACAAATAATTTCTGAATATTATCCTTTATTAATACTTCACTTCAATTATTACAAAACACTTTTAGAATTATAGTTATTACTATTTCTTAATATTAGTGATCCCTGATATCCATAACATCGAGTATGGACCTTAACTTTTCTACTCGACTTCTAGATCAGGAATGACCATGTTTTCAAAATGAAGATATGACATCGCTTTCATTTCCTTTGTTTCAATCAAAAAGATGGCCAACCAAAAAGGTGGCGTGACATGGAGCATCCCCAAATATGATGACACTATATTGTCAGCATATCTGGTGGTGTTCGTCTGTTGGAAGCTAGGTAAAATATAGACAGCTATTATTCCGAGAATTAGGAATAATAGTTGTCTATAATTTGTTCGACACGTTTTTGTAGACAAACTGAATCGTCTGCAAAAATGGGACGGAACATTAACGAAAAACGACGTTATAATTAGTAATAATCTTGTAATGATGTTTTGAAAAAAACTGGCAGAAGATACTTTACGTGCTTTTTGTAGAACACATACACGAGTAGCTCCGTAACCACAGAGAATTATGACACATGTTGTGGAATATTTTTTGTTTGTCTCGAGGTTTACTATCTCCCATTAAATTTCGGGAGACTACTCAGGAAACACCCTGTATAAATACACGAGCTAAGCACTACAGTTAGTGATCAAGTCATACCAACCGCTATAATCTTCAACGGCTAAAAAGAGGACATTAATTTTTAAATTTGAATTTTGTCTGATAAATGCGGGCTTCTTTCGGTTCAGTAGTATGAATGACTAAAATTATTCCACTTTTACCTCGGTTGAATAATTTACAGGAGTAACAACTTAATTCTGAAGGATGAATTTTGGCTACCATAAACGCTAGTGATACTTCAATTACCTATTAATAGAAGAGGTTCCTCATTAGCATGTATTAAACACAATATTGTTTTTATTCGGCTGCATTTTTCATGTTTACACCTTCCCACCCCATATTGATTCCTTTTTTGGTATTATCTAAATAGTTAGGCAGGTACCGACATGAATAGAATTGGTGAAATATAATAATATATAGGTAAATTAATTTTGAATTTTTATTTTTTAATTTTCTTAAAAAGGGACGCAAAAGGAAAAATAGCCAATACCAGATTCACTTACTCGAGACTTGGGGGTGGTATTTTTTCTCGAGAGGACGGGAGATTCGAATTTCACCGGTTTGTAAGCTTTTCGATCCAAGGTCGGACTGGAGGGTGCACTACGCGGCGACCACACAGCTGGAGTGCTGAAACCAGAGTTCACGTTTTCCGCTGATCGTTCTTCCACATTCGAAGAACGTCTTTCGAGTTTGCGAATTTGTCCCGGCGACCATACACCTAAGAAAATCACAATAGAATATTAGTCCAACTATTGAACTGCATCAACATTTGGGACGAACAAAAGACGAAAATATTGGGTTAAATAACAGTACGAACAAGAAGTTAATTAATTCGACAAGTTAATACATTCAACAATCATCTATAGATACAGACGATTTCGAGGTTAAGGTCCACTCGTAAGTGGAATATTCTAAAAAGCAGGCGAGTATTATTGATACCACAAGTTTTTCAACTGTCCTCCCCATGAAAACGGCAACTTTCGTTGATTTTTGAGGGAAATCGAGACTTTTGAGCTATGCAGTGACGTAAACAAAAGAAAGACTAAGGGGTGAAGCCTTTATGGCCACACCGAAGGTGAAGTCCAGCTTCACAATTTTGAGGTCGCCATCATTTTCAGGGTATAAAACGAGACTTTTGCTAGCAAATAAAACAGAAATACGGAATAATTTTTCAAATCAGGTGAAAGTAGATTTACGATTAAATCGAATGAATCATCGTTTAACTTTTAGAAATGAAATTAGCAGATTTGCATCGAGGAAGTTTGCACGAACTTCAATCATCTCGAAACTCCAGTTCTTTCTCTCGTCGTTATATATTCACTTAATCCATCATCATAGGTCTACGAAAATCAAACATTATTTTCACTTACCAACCACCGAGAGAGAAAAAATTGAATTTATCCTGATTTTCTAATTTTGGAGGTATTAAAAAATGACTAAAATATAATGTTTCAAAAGTGTCCGATGTCCGATAAAGGAATTCAAGCAGAGAGGTAAGCATGAACTTCATTTGAGTTGTGTTTCAAATCAGGTAAGGATCATGTCCTGAACGGAGTGATTCATTTGCAACGGTCAACAGACTGAATAAGAAGAGAGGTTAATAACAAAAATCAGGAACTTACATAGGGTATACAGTAATTATATGATTTATATGGAATTAGTGTTTCTTTGCAATTAAAAATTATCCTCTGCAAATTTTTTTTTTTTTTTTTTTTTCAGTAAAGAATGGTTGAAATTTCATTAGTTAGTATTTTTCCGTCAAAGATTTCATGGTTAAAATTATTCGAAAACGTCTACATAATTTTATCCTTCTCTTTGTCATTTCATGTGGGCATCTTGGCAAGAAATTTATTTTTGCAATATTTCGTTTCGGTGAATTTTTGATAAATTCTGAAGAAGTCGAACAAAATGTGAAAAAGATTCGTGCCATCTTATATGGCTACTCGAAATTTTTCATCACGTCCAATTAGGTTTTGATAAGGTAAAAGGAGTGGATGAGGAAAGAGGTAGGACTGGTCGGTTATACTAGATAAATTTGTCTGGCTGAGCGTTTTTTTTTTTTGAAAGCGTTACTAATGGCACCGAATTCACGTTATACCTGGTAGGCTAGAATAAAATTGTTAAATAGTACTTATTCCTATTTTAAAACATGGCTTTACCATATAAAGTCATAACTTTTCATTCTTCGGTCTTTTGTGCTTCATCAGCCTAAATTCGACCTTAACTACATCTTGAACATTTGAAACAAACTCCAGCAATAACAGTGCAATACAATACAGAATTAGGTACACTGTAGGCAAATATCTGGCAAATTCTATCGGTACTACTACTACCTCCTGTTGTGGCGACATAGATTCTCACGTCATATTTATCTGGAGGTTGTCCATGACGTATGGTAGTCTCGTATTATGGGGGGTCTGGATACGAACTAATATTTCAAATTTGCATTCGTACGCATTGACATGCGATAAAATCAGAATATACAAATAACGGTGTAAAACTACTCCGTCATCGAACAAAAATTCACGAGAAACATAATTATTATTGTCATACAATTTAACAGACAGCACAAATACAAACAACGAAAACAAAAAGAGAAAAAAGCACTAGGAAAAACTTGCTTTGTTAGTACAAGACGCAATTATTTATAAAAAAATAAGTAGGTAACAAACAGTAATATTTGGAAGACTCGTAAGTTTAAATGAAAACGTGTACACCCAAATGTAGAAAGTTGTAAAAGTTGGATAATTTATGCGTTTTCCGCTTCAGCGACTTCAACTTTTGAAAACTGTCGTCCCACTTCGAGTATATAATTCTTAAAAACGTCGACAAAATCGGAAACGAAGAAGCAATTTCAACGTTAGATTATTTATTAGACATGTTTTTCACTGAAAACTTCATACATTTTCATGGAAAATTTTTATTTCTTGTTTGAAAGTATCCTACCCAAAATCCCTCTGATAAGTATGAATCCGGAACATATTCGCTCGAAGATAATTTATTTGCTGCAACTGAAAAGTATGTAGCTGGCTAATGTATTAGCTTGAAAACTTGCCCGGAATAAATAACCTTTCAATGTCAACAAGTTAAGCCTATATATTCTTGAGTTTACTAAAAGCTTTTCTCATTTTTCTTTTATGCTACTATTGACACGAAGATTGAAATCTGATTAGCAGAACTAAAACAAAAAACAAAAACAAATACAAGAATAAATAAAACCAAACAGAATTCTATTGGATGGTTCAGAATCGAATGGAACCCTAAGCATAAACACATCCTTACATCCAAATTTCAAAAATGAAATGATTCGTACGAAAAACATGTTTCAGTTTTTATGCATGGGCACAAATAAATAAATAAATAAAAAAAAAAACAAAAAAAAAACAAAAAAAAACAAGAAGCGTTTTTTTTTTTTGCATTCCATAATCTATCAGTGAAGAAATTATAATATGTGGGACAAATGTTAGAATTTTTTATTTCTGAGCCAGCTGCGGGGGGGAGGGAGTCTACAAAATAATTTTATATTGTAGTTATATGTATATCTGCTTTATATAAGTTACGTAACCTACTTTTGAGGATCCATATTTCCGCATGCGATATATCCATAGTATATATCCATAGTTGTTAGTGAAAAATTCTTAATACATTTTTCATTCAATCACTATTTCTCCAGAATGCATAAATATGTAAGGAAATTAGTATAAATTTTTGGCTTGAACTTTTAGGCTTTTCAGCTGAATTTAAACCCATAAAAACAGGCCCGAAAAAAATTATGCTTTCCTGGCACATTGTCTTTCTTGGAAATTAAACGTGAAAACAATGATACAAAAATTTCATTTTAACATTTTTCAGCGACTGCAACAATGAGAACGCGGAGAAACGAATCGAAATTCGTTGCAATTTTTCACATATCTTCAATATTGAAGGGAATCGACGAAACTTTTACGTTAGTTTTTGCGGGACAAAGATTTGAAAGTTTGATCTCAACGAGGGAAGGTGACTGAAAAGACGAACGATGAAACTGTGATACGAACACTAGGTATGTGTCCAATTAAGTCAGTGAGAAAAAATTGTAGCAGTAGTGTATTTGCGTAATACTGCCACATTTTCGAAGAAATAATTTTTAATTTTTACAATAATATTTTATACTATTTTTCCACAATGACTTGACTTTTAGTAAATATGTGAAAATTGTGCCATGTTACTGTTGTTTTTGGCGAGTAAACATCTTAGCTCTCGGTTTAGGGTAGAGGCTAAATGAGAATTACGATCGTCAGATTTGTATAACTCATAACTCTTACAATTGTAACTCTCATTTGTGCGTGTTACTTGATGTGTAGGTGTGTGTGATTGTGTTGCGCACGCACATAACCACGCTATTATGTTTACACATCAATCCTTCATGACTATAGCCGCAGCGGAACTCATGTCTTGTTTTTCTTTCCAGTGTATCTGCAGTTCTGGAATATTATCACAAATAAAGTTTCCCACACTCGTTTCATCAAAAACAAGCAAAGTTGTTAGTTTTGAAAACACTAACCAATCATACAAATAAAGCTATTACACAGGCAACACTCGAAATGTGATTACACATTACCTGCATATGGTGCCGAAGCTTTAAATTTAGGTTTTGTCGGTTCCGGCATAACTAGTTTTGTGTTTTTGGGGGGATATGATTATATGAACGATTTATTTCTTTTTTGGTTTTTTTTTTTGGTTCACTTTCTTACAAAATAATTAACAAATTGGCGACTCGAGTAAAAGGCATCCATATAAAACGAATACCACGCATTACTTCAACATTTCCGCATTTACTAAAAAAAAAAAAAAAAAAAAAGAGAACCAATTTTGGATGATATTATTTTCTAAATATAATAAAATTACATAAAACAAAATAGGAAATCGGTTACAGGTAAATATACACATTCGAAATACTACGAGTGTGTGAAATTTTATGATTACGACTGACGTTGCCGATATCGATTTCGATCGAAGTCTGTTAAGTATTTAACGAAAGGTCGTGGCTATCGACATATGAATCCAACGAAGAAAGAAAACAGTTAGAGTATAATCAGATTAAACGAAAGAAAAGAAAAGAATTTCTGATTATAGTATTATACTTGAATGCTTTCAGCTTCTACGTCTGTAGGTACATATCTGATGTAACATTATCAAAAATTTTTCGATCAAGTTCAAGGGAAAATTCTGGTCGCTTCGTGATTGAAGGCGGATAAAATTTTTCATAACAGCAAAAAGAAAAACTTTTCAGATGAAATAGCTAAAATAAAAATTACAGAAAACAAGGTAGCAGGAAACTATACTATACCAAAGTCATCCATAAACATGAAATGTTGTGCCAACTAAGCGAAATACGAGTAAATTCCGTAGAAGATTGATAATTTTAATATTCAATCGTAACCATCGCGAATTATAATGACTGATAGGTAGTGATTGCTATTTTTCCAAGTTTTAATTAGATCCATAATCGCGTGAGCACTCGTGAGGAGCAAAATAAAATGGACTGAAGATTAATTATGAATGATAGAGGTGAGATTTTTTTCTACTGTTACGACGATCACGTATTGTACACGATTAGCGAATACACAAGTGAGTTGCAATTTTATTATGATATTCTTATGCAGCGTTGGCTGCATTTTCAGCTAACTGCACTCAAGACATGTTGGTGACACCGTGAAATGCATACAGTTTTAGCAGTCGCATTGAGAGTGGTAGTGGTTAGGTAGTTCATGAACTGATATGGGAAAAGAACCGTTGATGAAAGTTCTTCAATAAAAATCTCAATTAGGTAGTAGGTTCATTAAGTCATTTTTTTCCTTCTAGTAGGCAGCTGGATGAAATTCTAACATAACGTTAATTGAAATTCTGTGTCAGGTGGTTGCATAGTGTTTCCTATTATTTCCTCATCAAAAAAAACTAAAGATTGACGCAAAAAAAAAAAAAAAAAAAAAAAAAGAATCTGAACGATGAATAACGTTTTAACTTCAAAAAACAAAGAAAACTTTTTAAAAAACTAAAAAAATCGAAGAACTGGGTTTATTCTTTGATAAGAACAGGAATAGGAAGAACTGATTTTACGCAATTATTGATGAACGTTTTTTGTCAACTCTAAAAATAATTGAAAGTAACGCATACTGAGCGAGTTTTCTGTTTCTAGCTGTGAAATCCGAGGTGTACATCGGAGTTATTCTGTTCACCGATTCCCCAAACAATTTTTTGTTTGAAAATTACCAAGTAGCTATGAAATATTACAATCTCATCAATTAATTCTAGTAATTTAGTTTAATAGTAAAAATAATTATATATAAAAAAAAAAGGTTTTTTGGCATAAAATCAAATAATAGCAATTTTTTTTGGAAAACTTGCTAAAATGGGTGGGCTTAAAAATCCTACCACCCTTTCTTTTTCATACTGCTTAACATATAATGTCAAATCATGTTTGCACGATCCATCATGAATACTATACACCTCGTAATAAGGAATTAGACCATATTACAGCTCATTTAACACTCATATATCTCTTATCTTATCTAATATGACTATTTCGAAATGTTCACCTTTTCGAATACCTAAAATGATATCTAATCAGAAGTCTGTGTCATTACAATCATTTCCTTCCACGAAACTGATAATATTCACCTCTTAATTATTCCATCATCTAAATATATTTATTCGATCATATTTTAAAAAAGAACTATTTTGCACGTATCATTAAAATCACCTCAAATTATCCACCACGTCATTGTTGATTCGGGAATCTTATTTTCATATCAATAGTAACATACATATGAGCTCAGCTTTAAAAATAAAGTTAGCTTTTCGATAACTTCTTGAAATAAAATATTTGTCTTTCAGATGAAAATCAAGCCATTATTTTTTTTTCAAATTCAAAGAAGCACAAAAATAGACAAAAATACATTTCATCAAAAATTTTTAATTCAGATTTCAGAATGAGTCATACATTACTTTAAAATAATATTGTTCAAAATGTTTTTTGGGGTGTCGAACATTAATTTGAAATAACTTCTGAGATTAAATAGTAGATATTGTTTGAGGCCCTCATGCAAGAAAAAGATAATCATAACAATGTATCAATAAATTATTGAGTAATATATCGCCGCACATTTTTTTTAGAGTGCTGAACTCAAATTCGCAGCCAATTACGAGATTTAATCATTTCTTAGGTTACCGTGGCCTCAAAAGGGGGTAAAAATCAAGTATTTGTAAATTAATAAAAATTCAGAATTTGGCTATCTCTTCTCAAAGGAGATGTACCATTTTCTAAGGTACAACTAAAAAAATAAAAAAAATAATTTTCAAAATCCATCGAATTTGTAAATTTAACTTTATGAGTAAATTCTGATAAAATGTTTTGGATACAACTGTGACTGCATTTGTATGGGAGCCCATCAGTGCCAACATTTCCTAATAACCAAATAAGTTCTTCACTTTTTCTATTCGAAATATTGATTTTTTCATTTTTTTTCCTTCACATAAGTGACACAGAATCATAGAACTAGAACTTCGAGGTTGAGTTAATAACAAACTATTAACAGAACTTGGTGTAGGTACTTAGGTATCATTTTTCTGCTACATTCAACGCAGCTAATAATAGTTTAATGGAAAACAAAAAAATATTAAAGTAATCACAAGGGGTGATACCTAATCTTCCATCTAAAAGGTTAATTTTCATAATTCATATTTCATTTTTTTTTTTGAAAAGCAGCAAGATTTTGAACAGAAATAAAAAGTTCTTCAACGCGGCAAACTCCTCCACCGGAAAATGAAGGTTTTTAAAAAACAAAAAAAATTATACCCTCAAAATTGGGAACAAATTAATCTATAACGTATATATAAAGAAAGCCTAGACTGACTGACTGACTGACTCACCCATCAATGCCCAGCCAAAACCACTGAACCTATATTGATCTGAAATTTTTGAGGTATATTCCTATAACATGCGGTAAATGATCACAAAGAGGGGTTTTTCAAAAATTCCACCCATATGGAAGTCAAATAAGGTCAAATGTGTTTTTATGTAGGTATGTTTCGATACATTTTTTGCCTGATAAGATATTAAACCAGTTTTTGTTTTAAGAGGTCATTAGAATAACTGTCTAGATATCATTTTTTGTAATTTAAAAAACTCTATTCCTAAGAGAGTGCATTTGAAAACACAAATGCTCCACTTATTTTTTTAACCTCAACAAACAGCTATGACTTCAAAAATGATACTTCCAAGGGAAAATCCTGCGCAAAAAATTAACAAACTTCTACATCAGTAGGAAAGTATAAATGTTGCCATCTGTTTCTTTAGACAAAACTCAAATTATAAAAAAATTCATGAGAGAAGGAAAAAAGAAAAATCCCTTTTCCTCCCTGTTGAATTTCTTCATGCTGATTAAAAACAACACCAAACGGGGTTCAGTCACAGCCCCTTAGTATATTATATCATTTGCACAAATAGGTGGTGGTCAGGAAAGCGAACACCTCGAAAAATTTTTGAGACTTTTTTGTTCACACTTTTTCAATTTTTTTTAGCATTAAAAATGCTTCTAAAGTTGATTATTGAAAATGTGTCCACCACCCAATTTTCACTGATGTTTTATGTGTGAAGAGTTATTGTTGGTAAAAAAAGTGAAGAGAGAAATTGGTAATGAAAAATAAAGTGGGGGTGGTAACATTTAACTTTGTTTCATTGTGTAGGGAGCCAATACAAAGATGAATGAAAATAAAAAAATAAACAAGTTTTTATTGTTTTTAATTTTTATTAATTTTCAATGCCTTCTCATTTTTATGAAGTGTGAAACCCGAGAATTATTTTTTCTACACGACTGTTCCATTACTCATCTTTTTCACAATCTGATAAAATTAATGAAATTCCTTACTGCTGAATAACTTGGGTGTTCTTCAACGTCTATTTTTCGTTACCAATGTTACTGACTTCTCCACTATTCATAAAATGGATGAGAAGGGTTAAAATAACGAACGGCGGCGGTATAAATAAACGATGAATGAAAGTACTTGAAAAGAAAGAGTACTGTGATCAGCAGATGGCCCAACACTGGTATGCAGAACGAAGGAAACGACTGAGAAATTTTTTTTTTTGGATACGTTCCTAAAATTTACGCAAGTATAAAAAAATTGTTATTTTAGACCGCGTGTGTTCTGTAGCGGGTTGGACACGATTTTATTTGGCTTTTTAGTCCACTCTGGTACAATCTGATTTCTAATTTTTTTTTTAAACGAGAGAACTGTAAATAGAAAATTTCTCAGCTGTATTTCTGAATTTTTAATATTTATATTTTGAAAATATTTACACCATTTTCGGGGGGGGGGAACTTTTATCTTGGAAACAATTTTCAGAACTAAGCAAGCAAAAAAAAAAGAAAGAAGGAACAGAAACCAAGAGGAGAGGAACTCGATCTAGTTGTGAGGGACAGGAATAGAAAATGAGAACAAAAAAATTGAAAAGACACCGATGGGGGGATAGGTTAAAGGAAATACCGGGTCACGTTTTTATACAGAAGCTAGAAGAAATCGATCTCCACAATAGGATATTAGAAGGCACGATTAGAAAATTTATACTTTTAACTGTTCTCGAGACAAAGTTATTTACAATGAAATCAGAATTTTAGTCGAGTCGTATTCCTTTGAATCTGTCGGACTTTGTATATTGGCATTTTAAACCGGAATAATTCTGTAACATTATAGCGTCAATATTTGCTGACAAATCACTAGTGAAGAGAACTAAGAGTAAAGGCTTATGGTAGACATACTGAATTTTCGAAATTAATGGCTTACGTATTGTTTAAAATTTTCATTTTTTATAAGCTTTTATTCCACTCACTATGGCGATTTAAAAAATATACCCATATTACTGCCAGCCTTCGGAAACGAAATAATGTTTATTTCGCAGAAAGTAAAAGCCTAAAAAGAAAAATATCTTTTAAAAACTCGTTTTCAACATAAACTTATTTGGCAGTATAGTTACTAAATGTGTTATAAATAAGTTTGAAACATTTTCTATGTCAAACCTTGGACTCCATGATGATAGGCTAGAATTTTTTTAGCTATACGTTGATGTACACAAAAATGAGTGCTCTATTTAGAATAGGAAAAAAATGTCATTGCAACTTTTTTGTTTCCCATGCCAGCAATGTAAAATGTTACGTTTGAAGTTATAAATTGTACAGCATGCATCATGTTTTATCCAGAAACATACCCTACAATTAAGTCATTATTTACCGGGGTATTTAATAAAAAAAAAAAAAAGGAATTGGCTTATCTTTCAATGACGATTTATCCAGGAACTTTAAATACTACGTAATAACGGGATAACAAATATTGGTATAGCTGTAGTTGGTTGACTCCTCCTTTGATCATTTTAACTTGAACTGAGAAAACTACATTAATTTTTAACCTTTTTTTATTTTATTTTTATTAAGAATGTGTCTCATTCGAATAAAACATCTTCTCTGCGAGTTAATACAGTGTTGAAGGAAGGTGGTGCTTGGCGCGTAATATTTGTTTGAATTTGCATCCTTTTGGAGAGGGTGGGGCATGAAAACCAAACAATTTTTTCGATTACAAACAACGCTTTCTCGCCTATCGAAAGAACGAAGGAATTCAGGTAATGCGAGTTGTATAAACATCCAGCCAGATATAATTAGGTTTTACTTCAAAAGCAAATTTAAAAAAATTAGATATTATACATTCACGAAAAGAAGAACCAAGGTTGAAAATTTGTGAACAAACAGAGGCTGAATCGCAATTCGACAATTTGTTTAAATTTTCTAAGGAATATTCATCTAGTGAAGACCTCCGTTACATCATACCCAAATAATTTTTTTTTTTTTTTTTTTTAAATGGAACAATAGTATCCTGCAGTGTCAACGAAAATCTGTTTTATCGCTTATCGGCGAAAAACTGAAAGGAATTGCTTCTGATTTCAAGTTCTTCATGATTTCTCCAGAAAAACAACATAATTCTTGGACACTAATAGGCATTATCATTCAGAAGCAGACTTCTACAAAGTTTCTGATTGGATTGCCAGTTTTTAAACCGAATGTGTCAGCCTAATCTTGAAATTCACTCAAATATAGGCTTAAGAATTTCATTTTTGACCTCATTATTAAGCTCAGAGGTTTTATATACCTATGCTATCACAATATTTTGGCCAAAGAACTAAATCAAAACTGCCTGAAACTACAAAATTTTACAACATACGCACTTGATTGCTGCTGTCTGACAGTTCTTAGTCTAAGGACATATAAAACACAAAACGAGGCGCATATAGTTCTATGCTCTATTGGCACATTATGTTGTATAAAGCACTAGAATGTTTCAGAGAGACTTGAGTGAATCTAAATGCTGTAAGGGTGCTCGGTTTTTCTCCTTTGGTTGTATTTTGTATTTTTTGTATTTTAGTAGTAGAAGTATACCTAAAATTCCTGAAGCATTGCACGTATTTTTGTACAAATGTAGGTATGTTTTTTTATCCAACATTTTTATTAGGTTATGACAGGCAAGTTTATTCACGAAAATTTGCATAGCCCTACAAGCTTTCAACATCTTTACCACTGACATGGTTTGTAATTTCGAATTGAATTTGATATGAACTGAAAGAGGAAGAAATGTACGGTACATGAATTTGATTTATATTTTTCTGTAACTCGACTGTCTCGAAAAGGAAGAGTTTTCTTGGCTGAAAAATAATAGTATTTTTCGACTCTTACTGTTTAACCTACGCACGTAAGCACATCGAGTAAGGACGATGAAAAACTTTTGAATTCCTTCATTCTGAATGAAACGAATGAGCGAAGTGTGCAATAAATTATAAACACAGAGAGAGTCGAAGAGGGAATTTACTGCCCCGCGAACTTCGCAGGTAAATAAAATAGAAATAAAATGAACGACTGTCGAAAACAAAACTCGAAATTTCTGACCAAGTGCCTGAGTAACCTTCCTTCGCCTCTTACTCTCTTCTGGTAGTACCTAAGTGAAATAATTAAAAATTTGAAATGAGTCATGGGTTGTCGCTCCCTACCTTGCTGTTCAGCATACCCGACGAAAGAAATCGACATCAGGCAACATGAGGAAAATTCGAAACGTGTAAAAAAAATTGTATTCGTCTTGAATTGGCCAACACTTTTAGCCAGTGCGTAAACTCGGAGTTAATACCTACATACACGCATTTCTGCGTAACTAATCATGGAGTGCAACATGGAGAAGAAAGGGGTGGACCAAATATTCACAATCAATTGATCCGCAGAAGTTCACTGATCAAAATCGATAAACACGTCTCTCTATACAAAATTTCAAAGGCGCACGGTAAAGGCTCAAAAAGACAAGGTTTAAGAACTTTCTCAGATTTTGTTTGCTTTTTTATCGCTTCAGTTTTCTTAATTCGATGATCGAACCGATCACTCAATGACGAAGATGTACAACGGACACGTGACAAAAAATTTTCCACATTCACTTTCGAGCGGTCACCCAAAATCGTATCTACTATACAAAAAAGTATACACGTTTTTCACGGCACGCGATCACCACGTTCTATAGTCTACACTCATTATCACCTGTGCACGTACTACACTCACACCGAAAATATTCTACACATAAAATGACGTTTCACCATCTCTTCGCTCTTTTCTCTTCATACAAAAACATACGTACACAAACACTATAGCCACCACCACCACCATCGCTGCACATTCACTCATAAAAACATTAAAAACCGAAATTAATACGAGGGTACAGAGGGAAAAAGAGACCAGAGAGTTAGAAAGAAGAAAAAAATTTCCGAAGTTGGTACGAGTCCAACTGTTCCTCCACGACAGGAACTTTATCTGCCGCCAGTCAACTACAAAAAAAAATAAAATAAACACGCACGTGAGTGCGGGTGTCCTGCAATCTTTCTCCCTTCACCGCCATTTTTCGGTCCCTCCTTCGTATTTCAGTTAAAAATAGTTAACGCCGCACACCACACCACTGTACTGTGTACTAACGCCAGTAAAATAATATATATGTCGTAAATGATATATATACTTTAATTTTCATACATTCATACATAAGCATATACTTTATATAGGCTGAAAAATATTACCCGCCCTTTGGACAGGACCAAACAAAGATCAATTATTTATTAGAAAAATAAAAATACAATCAATCAAAGAGGATTAAAATACAAATTAAGTATAACTTTTAGTGAAAACTTTCGAACTTAGTTAGCCTTATAGCTCCCAGTTTTTGGAGTTTCCACATCTCAGAACTCACAATACACGTCTGAAGCACAACTGAGAACCAACTTTCAACCGAACATGTCCACATACGGATATTTCGGTAAAAAATTTCTAAATTGTCTGCAGCTCTTAATTTTTTGAGTTTTTACTTCTCAGAATTAACACTGCAATGCTAAAGCAGTACTAAGAATTAACTTTCAATGGAAGTTGTATACAACTAAAGCTTTTATTATATAGATGAATGAAAAATGCAACTTTATGAATGAGATTGATGGTGAACAAGGTTTAACCAACAAAACTCCACAATAGACAAAAAAATAACCAAACAGGGAAAAAAATACACAAATAGGAAAAAAAATTATTTGTTTCCCTGTTTGAGGAGGACTATTTTCATAAATAAAATCAATCTGAATATCTGATATAAGATTTTATCTTCTTCTTAAATTTTCTCGATTTCTATTGGCCTAAACTTCTTGTTTCTAAGCTAATTTTATTCCTGGAAGCCCACTCTAATATTTCTTTTATTTCAAAAAAGTAGGAATTTCTTTAAATAAATGTATTAGAACCAATGATTCGTGAAAAAGAGCATATTTCCAATGTATTTCAAGGGTTTCATGGAGTGGGGATAGCGACCTCACCTATAACAACCGAATTCTGCCTTTAGTATAATTAGTATAATTCAAATGGTCGTTGGAAATAACGAATTGAACAGTGTTACTCTTAGTCATAGTTTGTAATTTATATACATTATATACAGGTACTTAAGTATAATATTTACTAGTAAAAATTAAACATGTACACAATATTCTTCACACACAGCATCAAATACTAACACTCCCTATCTGAGTTTCTAAAGGAAGCCACAAACAGTGAAAATATAATTTCAAAAGCTCTACTTATTAGAGTGGAATAAAAAACTTTTGTATTTTCAATTGAAGTCCCTTCAGTAAATTTTCAGGTTGATAAATAATCAAAGGACTGCAATGACACTGACTGAAGACTCGTGACATGAATAATTTTTGAAAACGTTGTGAGCAACTTCTCTTTTTCAGTTATGTGGAAATACTGAAAAGAAGAGGCCGAAACGGCAAAAGTTAATATAAATATTTATAATGTTAATGTTAATATACTCAAACTTGAATTGGAAATATTTTTTTGTTATGGATTCAAAACTTCCTCACATGGAACTTTCCAAGGCAAATGACAGAACCAGGAATGCTAACCCACTTCCAATGACTCAAGAGGTAAATTAGGGTTTTTCATTCATTTATATGCAATAGGAAAGTGAAGTTCATTGGAGATGTTTAACGAATTTTTCATTAGTCTACGCACCTACATGATTGAATGTAAAAACTATGAAGACTAGATATACTCCCAGAAATATATTACTAGAACACACACATTATTTAACCAATGTAAACAGAACTGAGCAAACGAAATAAAGAGAGACAGAAAATCAGACGACTAATGCCCTCACTCTTTTTTTCTTCTCATCTGTTTTCTTATTTAGAGTTTCCAAAGTGGGCATTAATCTTTGAATTGCATTTTATTTCTACGTTAAACACTCGCATAAAAGGTACTTGCATCAATATTTTGAATAGTATTGTGTCAGATTGTTTTGTGCTTTTGTGGTTTTAGTAATTTTTCCCAATAATAGATAAAATATGGCTCATTCTTGTATAGCATTCAACTGTACCAGTGCCAGTAATGAAAATTGTTATCTAATTTTTTACAAGTAAATAGTTATTCTTTTTCTCGATATCTAATAAAATATGCTAATCAAAATGAACATTATCTATTCAAGATTCCACTTTTCTGAATAGTTTTCTTTTGAAGAATAAACGTCAATTGAATCAAAGGATTCACGTTGTGCGCTAGAAAAACTGGAAGCCTAATACTGCATCAAAATTATGCAGTCTTCAGTTTCTTGTATCCAATTATAAAGATTCTGTTAACGGACCATCAAGGCTTTTGAAACCCAATGTAGTTCTCAGTTTTTTTAATCACCCAAGTCATCTGTTACTAAAGCTGAGTACAAGAAAAATATTAAATCGCGATTCTATGCAGGTATTCATAATCTCAACTATGAATTAGTTAATACATTATTTTTCAATCCATTATATTTGATAATTCTCAAAACTTTTAATATTATAATCATCATTATTTAGCCAAAAATTGTAAGGACAATAGAATAAAAATCAGTTTTTGGTGGGTGTGGGGACTCACTTGTATGAGGTTTAGGAACTCGGACCCCTAATGACAGTTGCTGCCACAAGGCAGGCCAATATTCATCTTCATGACATTAAACAAATTTTTGCATGATGTACGTTTGATCGTAATTACTTACACATACATCCAAGTAATGTACGAGTACCAAAGTGTGACTAATCTTAACAATACAATGATGTCACAATTCCATACACAAACTGGCTCATCATTCCTTATCACCATAAGAAATGACGCAACTGAGCCGCTCACACAAACATACGTATTTGCTACGTATGTGTGTCAATGTGTACGTAATTAAACCCGTATATAAACCGTCTGAACTGGCTTTAAAATTGCCAGTGTTTGCCTAGGTTTTGGCTTACCTATATGTTTAATATGAAATGGCAGAACAGCAAAATCTGTTGATTACCTTCTGGTGAGAATATCTTTTCACAACAAGGTATTCCAAAGTGGGTATCTTGGTCCTTTTTTTTTATTTTTAGAAACTTTCAATGTTCAGCTATTTCATTCATGCTAATTTTTTTCTAAATACAGATTTTTTTCTGCATTTCTCTTTATGAACCATATCTCGACAGTTTTTCTTTTTATTTGTTTTGGTTCAACTTCTGTTTAGAGTTGTCTGTTTTGTCTTCATCTATAATCTCGTTAGGTACCATGTACTCCATTTACCATAGTGGAATAAGAATGTATATGAAAAAAGTAAAAGTCCTACTCAAAATAATAGCTCTGTTTGATAGGATTACACTAACTTACACCAACTTACACTGGTAGGGATATTCCATAAATATTCAAGTAAAACTTGGCGCAAAGTCACACAACATTCCTTCATTTGTGGAATCGCCCTCCTGATGTAGGTTGGTGTAAGTTGGTGTAGTCCTATCAAACAGAGCTAATGAGTTGTATTCATTTTAGTTACATACCAATGTTTAAAATTTTTTTGTGCAAGGGAAGACGCACTTGCAAAGATACTTATATCAGAGGTGCTAAAAAAATTTTTTTTATCCAAACAGATTTAACCAATGAAAAATTAACTACAATGCTGAAGGAACTTCGTAGTGATAAGAAGATATTGCAGCAACGACATTGTTTTATCAGTTTTAACAAAATTTTTCGACGTCTTGATTTTTTATAATTTTTGGTAAGTAAAATAAATTCCCCATTACGATTTATACTCGATTAGTACATTTATGACCCTACTATGCCTCCATGATATTGTATTTTACTCTGAAATAAACTATAAAAATTACATTCAATAAATTTTTAGAAAAAATTCTATGGGACACATTTGGACATACCTATTGAGGCACATTCGGACATTTGTTTCTATGTAAAACTTCATAATCAAATGTAAAATTTTCAGTAAAATGGTTCAAAACTATATTCGGAAGGTTGATAGAGTAATGTTGGATGAGAATAAAATGACAGAAGCCATTGAGGCTGTCTTGAAACATGGTGAAAATCTACGACCAACAGCATAAAAATTTGGCACACCAAGAAAAAGAAAAATGCTGAAGATAAATAAAATAAATCAAAATGTGAACGTATGTTTTTATTTCTCAATTGACTTTTAATGTACTTACATTTTGACAGTCTTAGATTGTATTCAGAATATAAATTTTCCAATGGTAAAAAGCGCTAGAAATATCGGCGGTTCGAAATATTCGTCTCAAGTCTTTACTATGCCCAAGAAAAAAACTGGTTGAATACGCCCCCAAAGGATCCACTATTTTCTATTGTCCAACTTACAGACAATTTTGTTGTTTTGCGTATCAATATACGACCAAATGTTGCGTTTGTCCTGAAACATTGAAAGACCATCAGATGGGATAAAGTGATTAGCTCTTCGACGTCAGGAGTCGTCACCAAAAATTAAGTTTAAGAAAACCTGAAAACACAAGTATGGCAAGCGTTCTGAATTTCAGTAAAACAAATATGTAGGGCTATCTAGATCGTTGCAATTTGCCGCCATCTCGAATAATCAATTTAGATGATATTGGTATTACAACTGTTCTTACCCGGCCCAAAGTTATTGCCTTAAAATAGTGCGAAAAAAGGTTGGTTAACTGACATCAGCTAAACGTAGAACTTTTATCACAATGGTGAGAATTATTGTGGCAGATTAGAGGTGCTGTTTACCTCCGTGTTTCATATTGCCACGTAATTGAGTTAATAACAAATTTTTTAGAGATGGTTCAGAAGGAAGTAAAGCGTTTGATTCAGCCGATGGTTGGATGACAAATGAAATGTTTTTCCATATTCTTGGTAATATCAAAGAATCAAGAAAGGTGACGCTTGAAAATCCGGCGATACTGCTTCTTGACAATCATAAGACTCACATTAACTTCGTGTTTAGGCAAATAAAATTACTCTAAGACGTATGTCTATACATATATTAATGTATATAGATATAGTAACATGCAAAACGGAGTCCCTGGAAACGCTATCTATATATGATTATAACTAAGTTTGGAAATATTAAATGAATCAGCCCTCCATTACATATTATATTGGTACTCAAAGTGCACAATGAAACAGACGAAAATGGCATTAGTTATTTTCTTTTCTATCTATTTCTCGTATATTTTCGTAGGATGACGGTTCTAGTATTCGTAATATATTTCTGTGGATATACCATTAAATATTTTTTCTATATAATAAAATCTTTATATCTCGATCGGAAATTAATAGGATTTCCTCCCCTCCTCAAGTGTGTCGGGGAAAAGGTCCATGTCGCTGGCTCCTCACCGGACGCAAATCATAATCAGACCATAATCATTCGTTTGTGCTTCCGTTTGTGTACGTTTATGCTCAAATTTTCGTCGTTTGTACTCAATTCTATAAGAAGTTATTAACAAAACAAAAAAAGTAGGTCAGTGTGGCACAGGGGGTGTAAGCACAAACGACGATAATGTGTGCAAAAACATGCACAAACAAAGCACAAACAAATGGTACCAAGTGGGAGAGAAAATTCAATTTTGGGGGGCTACATGTCTCTGGCTCTTCACTGATCTACTTCTTTTTTTTTTGCTGATATCTTCTTATGGAATTGAGCACAAACGTGCACAAACCAAGCACAAACGAATGATTATGGTCTGATTAAGATTTGCGTCAGGTGAGGAGCCAGCGACATGGACCTTTGGGAAACCATGTCTCCGCTCGCCTAGAAAACCTTATTATTCATCATTTTTCAGTGCGAAGTTATAATTTGTCATTTTATTCTACAAACCACTGCAAATTTTTTTTCATCAAAGTATTCATCCTATTAAGTCAAAATTCCTAACAGGTATCAAGCCAACGTAAAAAGCGTAAATTTTCAATTCATTAGGCTACATCTGAGACATTGATTAACTATTCTGACAATACAGGACTTCATACATGAATGAAAATGAAATTTTTTCCATTCAACCCTTTTATCCATATTAAGGTGGTAAACGGATGGGGAGGCACCTGATTAAAATCTAGAGAGTAGGTTTATTTGTAATAACTTAAATGATATGTGTAGGTATATAATATATATATTGTGTATACAGTCTATAGTATTTTAAAAACAAAATCATATTTTCACGGTTGTAGGCAATCCGAGGGAGAAAAATAAGAACCAAAATCCTTTCGTTGGGTTGTCGATGACGAAAACCGGATCCGAAATCTCATCCATCTAACTTGAGCACAATCACCAGACACGTTGTACGTACTACAGGTTATTACCAAATGCTAATTTTACTAAATCGAGACAGTCGTTTTTTTTTTTCTTCTTCGATTCCACTTAGGGGTAGTTTCGGCGACTTCAGGCGCTCATAATGGGAGCGAACGAACGCATTATCATAAAGACGGATGATGCCTCGATTGAGGAATGCAATGCAGAGGATGAAGGTGTGGCATGAAAGAACAAACAAAGAGACAGGATTCCGGTAAGCTGTATATAGATGTATAAAATGAAAAATAATTTGAAAACTCTTTAAAAAAAAAAAACATGTTTCCTCCTTTCGAGCCTTTGCAGCCGGAGAATGTAACAGTTGGGCGTTTTGGTAGGTACATCACTGCGCAGCCAGTGTTTAACGTATTGAAAAATAAGATAATATTTCCAGAGAATTATGTATTATCTGCAAAATGGGCCTCCACATACTATACAATTATAAACGTTTCAGTCCTGTTGTAAAAATCTTGACGAGGTACCTTTGTGTGTAACTTCAGCAGTAAAATATAATAATATCGCGACCGTTGACAGAGAAACGACAAAAGTTGGTTTATTACTTTTATTTACACACGTGATCTCTTCGATTCATACAAACAATGCACAAACTATTATACACTTGGTGTTGAGAGTCGATGGACGTGTATGCGCACTTCTCACTAAAGTGTAAAAAGAGTACACACTGTTTATCAAAATCGGTGTCGAAAAGTGGAACAGACGAATGCTGACGAAATGTATAAGAAACAGTAAAGCAGTAATTTTGGGGAAGATTTGATCGAAGCTGCTAACTGCCAAGAAATGACGTACGAGATCAAGAGAGGTAGTCATAATTTAATTAGAAGGAGGAGGAAAAAATCGATGAAATAAAGACAATAGAGTAAAACAGTAATTGTTATGATGTAAATAATCTGTTTATGTAGGTATATATTACACACGATACATAAAGGTTGTGACAATGGTTTCATTTTGTGGTGCCATAATTCAACAAATACTAATTTCAACATGAAGGAAACAATACAAAAAAATAATAATAATAACCTGAAGAGCGTCGTGCGACAATATAAATGAAAAAATGTTACAGCGAATGGAGAAGAAGGTAAAAAATAAAAATAAATAGTAGAACTGAGGTAACCAACTGTCACACCATACACTGGTTCACTTTGACGTAGTCTTTTAAAAATATACACCCTTCAGCGACATAGAATGCATCAAATGTTGCATATATTTGTAATAATAGACTAAGTAAAAATAGTAGGAGGGTATTGTTCCAGAATCACTAAAAAACCGTCAAAAAATTTTTTCGTTCCCTCCGCTTGCAAAACAGGCATAGGTACTCAGTATTATAAAACTTCTCCCACAAAAAAATTCCAGATAAGGACATGAACATAAATGCGACTTTAAATTTTTTAGAGGGCCCATAAATTTTTTCTTCCTCGGGGCCGAATTTATTCTCCACAACCCTACATCTAATGCAGTCCAAGTGTAGTCTAGTCATCTAGATGCGTCCACTCATAGTAGCCTATGTATCGCATTTCTCATCGTTTAACTTATTATACCACCCACGGCTAGACGTAGCCTTGAATATGGGCGGATGAAATGGAGGAAGGCCAGAATACTATTTTTCAAATATGAAATTAGCATCTGTCCCCTAACTGTAAATGGGACGGAAATCCAAATATTGTAATCTGGTTCAAAAAAAGTCCAAAACTTTTCAACTTCGTCTATGGCCTTACGGGTAAACCACAATCGATTTCCATAATAAAGACTTTCTCTATTTACGTACAGACCACGGAGGAAGTAGTGGATAAATGGGAAACTAATCCCAACAAATCTCAGCCTCGCCACTTTTCACGTGAAACAAGTTTAAAAACGGTGGTAATCACACCAAAGTCCTGAGATAAATAATACAGGTTAAGAAGAAAAGTTAAAAAAAAAACTCGATTCATCTTGCCGAATAAGTTTTAATTGTTTTCACCACCATTTTAGTCAGGAAATCTTTTCGAAAATAGGATTCACTCAATTTTCTCACGTACCTACTTGGTAGCGATGAAATTTACAAATAATTTCCTCCTCACATCTTCACTTCGGTAAATGTTACAAATTTATAATTCGTTCTTCACAAAGGAGCAATTCGTCGATGTGTGACCATTGCTAATATCAACGTTGTTGTTTCTCAGCTCTTTCCGCATCTTCTGTCTCCAGCGACTACATACATTGCGTAACATGGCTCATTTACACTTTTTTAACGGACGATTTTCTTGACAATTTTCCAAAAAAAAAAAACCAAATAACAGCACTGTACGGTGGACGAGTATAATTATATGTAGCAATAGATGTACGAGTACATATATATTAGTCACACGGCGAATTCCAACATTTATACAGACGCAGTGGGTGCGGTGACATGCAAAAGTAAACTAAATTAAACACATTTTTCGTCCGTATATCATCGTCTTTTACGGTGGAAAAAGAAAAAAAGGGAAAAAAATGTAGGTCAATCAGATTATTCTTCCTCGAGTAAGGAAATAGTGTGACTTTTCAGGTGATTTTCGCATAGCCTACGAGGCGAGATCGCCATACCTTCGAAGAGAAAAAAATGGTGTAACCACGCACCAGGAAGTATGAGCAGTGGTATTTACTTTTTAAAATTTTTTTCTTTCTTTTAGGATTTTATGACGATAACAAGATCATTTTCCATTTTTTCGAAATTGAGGTGCGAACGACGCTATAAACATGTAAGACGAATACATCATTTGGCGCATGCAACAAACAGCACGTTGTACTAACCTCTTATACTTAAAAAACCATTTACAGCCTCGTCTATTTCTTTGAACAACGAGTACTCTGGTTGTTTACTACGTTTAGTTGTATCTGAAAAATGCATTAAAAACATTGCAGGTGAACGGTTATTTTTTTTGCTTTTCATACCAGTTAAGAAACTCGGTTTCACATTAAAAACGTTCCACACTATATCTGAATCAAAATATGTTTCAGACAATACTTCTTACTCAACAACGGTGTTTTGAAACGGTTTCTATTACAACCATTAAATTTTTTTTTTTTAATTTTTTTGTTTGCGAAAAATATTTTATTCGATGGTTATACGAATAAGAAAAGTATAGCTACCATTTGGGCTTAGTGATGACCAGAGCTGAGAAAAAAGCTCAGCTGTGCCAGACCAACAGCAAATGCAAAATACGAAAAAAAAATGAACAAATTATAAAATGTCTGCGATTTTGCTGATTAAAAAATTTTTAGTCGGTAACTGGAGTTCAATTTTTTCCTTTCTTCCCGTATGAAAATTTAAGGTATTTGAGAAGGTGAACGAAGATTCTTGAATATTTTGAAATAAAAATAAATCGAAAGTTTAATTTATCAATCGCTAATTAATAATGGTAAGAATTTTTCAAGGGAGACCCTCATCAAGAACAAGACTGATTCTTTCAGGACCGATACCAAGACTAAGACTGCACTTAGTCATGTCCAAAGACGTAGATTGGAAAAAACTTGAGGGGATTTTCAAGGCCCAACTTTCTTTTCAAATTAAAATCGGTAACTAATGTTATTTCCATAATCTAAGCTCCACTTCAATGATAATAATAATAATAATGATAATTATGCCTGCCTACAATTGAATTATTTCGGTAGGGTGGGTTTCACTAAGTTCTGGGGCCATTAGCTTCACTGTGATTGTGTCTCGAAACTACCAAAAGGACTACTTGAAAGTGAGAGGTCTGTTTTTGGGACTCGATCAACTATTTAGATATTCTTGAAATAAGATTGTGTTATTTTTATTACCATCTCCATATATGAAAAAATGTATTATTATATAAAATTTATTACGTGTTAAGAACAACGAATATTTATATTTATTCGTAAATTGAGGAATGATACGCCTGTAAATCTGGGAACTTCTTTTCTGCAAATTGACATATTTTAATGAAAATCAGAAACACAGAATCACTGATTCCACATTGTACCTTCTTTTTCTATAAAATATATACTGGTACCAAAACAAATTTGCTAATCCCAACTTTAATCAACTGTATTAGCCAAGTCTAAATGAGCTTTTGCGACATACTTACTAGACAATCTGTTATTCGAAATAGAGAAAATGTTTTTGTAATCAATTTAACTTACCCACGGTACTGGGCATGTACTTCGTTAAAACTGAATTTATATCGTTACAAAAGTTTTTATGGCTGAAATATGTTTGGACGGATCTTTCAATTGACGATAAAAATGCTTTACCCCCTAAGTCGTTATATCACGACGGGATACAATGTGACTATTTTTAGTTTTTTAAATTTTCCTGGATTGCTACAAAGTGATACAAAATATGTAGGTATAAGTAGGTACTTCCTACAAAAAAAATACGTATATGTCACGGTGAAAATCTGGAGTTGGTGAATGTCGACATTCACCAATTACAGTGGTGAAAGACCAAAAAAATAACCTTATTCGAACATTAGCTGATGATTGTAGACTAGTGGTGAGCGATACATCGATAGCACTATCGAAACTATCGAGAGTTTTTTTCGAACTATCGATAGTTTTGCGATAGTTTTTTTTAAATAGAATAACTGAAGTTTTAACATAAAGAGACATGGGATTTTTTTTTTCTGCAAAATTAATTTTTCAATTTTTCGCACACCCGTGTCTTCTCAACCAAAAATCTCAAAACTATCGCAAGTGGTTTGTTTTTTACTATCGCCCATCCCTATTGTAGACATTCACAAACCAGCTACAGTGAATGTTAGGAAATTCAAACTTTGAATGCCTAATAGCTTACAGGTCGGTTAAAGAAATAAAGGTACCTATTAGGTATTATAGCAAAATTGACGAATTTCCAAGATGAATTGTGATTTCTTTGTACCTACACATCGGCGTAGCCAGAAAATTTTTAGGGGTTGCAAAATGGGAGATTATTGACTGAGCGAGAAAGAATATTCAGGCAGATAAGAAGGTCATTAATTGCGCACCAAATTAACATCGATAGCACGCCAATGTCTTTTACCCCCTGTTATCAATAGCGCGCCTGTTCATGCATGTGGCTTTCTATGTGATACATTGATAGCGCGCCTAATAAATCTGGCCAGTTTGTATCAGTTAATAAAACAGCGATGAAAAATAAAATAGCCATTTAAAATTCAATTTATTCTTCTTTTAATTCATTTGTTCTCAAACTTGAAAAACCATAATTTTACTGTTGCGTAAAATTTCTAGACGTCTCGCTTTTTTCAAGCATTTATCTTCCTAAGTTGATCAGCATTTTAATCTTTGGTGGCGTGCAATCAATTGATTGCTTATTATTGTAGAAGCACAGGTAGGTGCGCAATCGATACTCCAGTCCTCTCATACCCTTTTCTTATTTTGGCGCAATATCGATGCGCTTTTCTGAGCTTCGCGCTCAATCGATATACACCCAGCAAAACTCTTTAGGAGGAGCAAACCTACTTTTTTTCAAGAGCAAATTTCAATTTTCTTAGCTAAACATGTGAAAAAGAAATGATTTTTCTTTAAATTTAGGAGTCAAATACCCTTCTACGCCCATATACCTACTCATTTATTAATCCTATACTATAATACAGACAATAATTGAATGTTGATATGTGTGTATTTAAATGTATTATGAAGAACTAGACAGACGATGTTGCTGAAAATTACAGTATAGAGGCATTTGGATACAAAAAAACAATCTACATAGGTTTCAAGTTTGAGAAAATTCGTTGAACAGATATATAAGCATCTCAGTCTATCCATCAGCAGCAAGTGATAACAACAAATGTTGAAAAATTTGTTGGTATTTAATTCCCTCACGATCCATCTGAGACAACCTACAATAATAATAAAATACATTTCTGTAGATTACTCGAACTTGTATATAATGTACATATTTGATATACAACATTTGACAACACTAATTCAAACCGACTGGATTTTAGCAATCGAATATTATATGTTGCACTGTTCTTTTATTTATTGAATAAACGTGGTTGATGAAAGTTAATTTTTGTGTCGTCTTGTTCTTTGATCTTTGTTCATCTCTCAACAAAATTACGAGAGGATCACAAGCGCCTTGGAGTATATTTTTCCAGAGCCACGCATGTGCACTGACATATTTCTTCTCACTCCTTTAAACACAGGGTGGCAATACATGAACAGTATAAAATATTTTTTTTTTGCTAATTCCATTTTGTTTTTTAATTTTTCATTCTGTCAGGTAGGTTACTGGGTTGTATAAAAAAAATGCAAATTTTGGGATTTAATTACAAATTCATGACTAACAACATGTCAATGCCCATGAGTGGCTCCAGGGAAATATACCCCAAGGTGCTTTTGTGATCCTCTTGCAAACAATTGATTAACCCTAAAAGTAACGAATAAGAATGGTTTTATTAGCGAATTTTGCTAGGCCTAAATTGGGTATGATTATTATGATTTATGACTAATGAAGTATGAGTTAAATATTGCAATCTTAATTCTCGAGATATACGAATACGATAATACTGAAGGATATAAGTACCCAATAAATATATTGCTGAAATTCTCCAGCTTGATTAAAATTAACAAAATTTTCTCTTTTTCCACATCCGATCTCTGGTGAACCAGGTACTTCCGTTTTAATCAATTAATAGAGGATAACAAGCCGAGTACCTAAGTAAAAGGATTTTATCAACATTCACCAACACCACTCAGTGCATGTCACCAACCACTCGTGAATGTTCTTAAGAATTCTAAGTTGCACTTTTCGGACATTCACCAATAATAATTGGTGTATGTCGACATTTACCGCATTTCGGTCTTTTACCGTAACATATTACTAAAATTTGTTAAGGAGTTTCTGCACAAAATGATTTCTTGTCTAAGACTGAACTTACTTTACACGTCACATGCAACTCAATTAACTTATAGGATGGAACTTGACTCACGCGGTAGGTATTATTTACTCAGCTTTTGGCCCTGTTTTTAGACGATTTCAGAAATTTAAAAATCTTCTAATAGGTACGAATTTTATGAAAAAATTGAATCCCTATCTACAACATTGCTCGTAAATAAATACAAAGCTAGTAGGCCTACACTAATACCGATTTATATTTTTTTCATTTTGAAATAAGCAAAAATTACAAAATACCTACTCGAATAACGATCCAGCCTTCGAGGAGAAGGGTACATAAATCTAGAAATAACCCCAAACGTTGGCGGCGTTTATACTTCCTTCAAGCCTTCTCATACGCGGATCACATATAATATTCACACATTTATGTAGGTTATACAAATATTATACGTACAGAAGCTCTATCTTCGATGGCATTTTTCTAGGGCTGGAAACGAGCCTGGGTATACATTTTTCTATTATTTAACTTTCTCTGTTACCTCTCAGTCACTCACTCTTTCTCACTTTGTCCTTTTCGTTTTGTTGTAATATTTTCCACGTTGCCAATTCAAAAAAGAAAAATAATAAAAAATGCGCACATTTTAGACGTATCGCAGCTTGACTCCCACACATTTTGGAACGTTAGCCAAATTTTGGTTTTTGAAGAATTGAGAATAAAATGAAAACGAAAAGCAAAAAAAAAAAAAACAGCCGGAAAGTAACTGAATCTAGATGATAGGCATAACAAATTCATAAATTGTCACGAACTCACACACAGGGGCCATGTGCGCGTGTTGTTTTTAGACCATTTGGCAGAGAGAATGATGCTGAAGAAAAAAAAAAGTAAATTACAAAGTTTCGTCGTTGTTAGTTAAAATTTCATGAACTAGCTTTCGAGGACTGCGGCTGATTTCTTCACTCTAATCATCTGAGACGTGAACAAAAGCTAATACAAATTATTAATAATTTATTCACGCATGCATGGGCTAGAAGAATTCAAATAGATAATTAATTATAGATGGATACAGGATATATATGAGTTTTTTTGTGAGAACACCGTTACTCTGGTAGGGATGAAGAGTTAAAAGGGGGTTTTTAAAATAGGTACTCTATAAAAAAAAGTACTCTTCCGCATCTCGAGAGAGGGGTTTCCACCCTAGAACCTTACGTCCAGAACAAGGCACTTCACCTCTTGTCAAGATCGTTCCCAGTACTTCTATATTCACAGGTCCTGGACGCTATGGCTTGCCACCACACTGAGAGCGACGCTAGCTAGGCTCCCGATCCAAGTGATGCCCTCTGCCTCCTTGAGGGGATTCATCTTTTTTTCACCAATGTGAGATTACTTGAGCCTTCCTGAGTGAATCTTTCTCCCAAGTTCTGGACTCGGCGACTGCTCATCCGACAGTAAATGGTTTGTTTTTTCGTTGCCATTTTCCGTTACGCTTTTTTGTAACGATTTTAAATACAACTATTGCATTCAGTGCAATGACGGGATCTGGAGGCAGGACCTGGGGAAAAGCACCGATCCTGAGTCGTAGATCACGAATATATAGGTCACTCAAATTCTTCTGTACACAATATATATATATATATATCTATATATATATAACCACTTTTTGCTCATTTTAACACTTTTTGGGAGTCTGTGAAGCCTCCGCTGTTTGACTCATGGCTATGAAACTTAGGACAATGTTATAAGCTTTCATGGGGTACACATTCGTGTTAAAAGTTTTTAAATTTATCAGCTAGTTCCGGAGGAAGGAGTTTTCAAAATTTTGCAAACCCGTCATGTTGTCATCACAATAACTCCCACAAATTAAAAGATTTTGACTTTAAATTTTTATGACAATTGGAGACTATTAGGGACTGGTTTGGTATTGAATTTGAGCGAAATCGGTCAACTGGTTTTCAAATAACATCCATTACAAAATTTGATACTTTCAGAGAATACACACAGTGGTAGATGCGTGGCAGAGATATTTTGTTATGATGTTTTAATCACAAAAATTTAGGTTCAAATAAGGAAGAATCACTTATTTACCACGAAAAATAAAAAAATCTAATGACTCACGTTGTTTTATATGGTGTTAAGTACTAAGTACCCTCCACTTTTACCCTGTCCATATAGACAAGATACACATTCTTTTGTACATTTATAGAATCCCTCCATCTATTGGAGACATCTTTTTATTACACCTACCATTTTATAGCCTACTTCGATTTACCTTGTTTATTTTTGGTTAAAGTAATAAAACGTCTATTTTATGACCTACCACTATTAACGTGTACACGATTTTGACTATTTTGAGGTGATCAGAACAGCCACCGTTTTTTGTGTTTACCTATATTATGAATATATTCCAATCTAGGCCAACACTGAAAAATGATTTACAAAAACATTTATGCTAAATTGATAGGCCTGAATATCGAGTACTCTTCTCGAGATTCTTTATAATGCAAAGACATAAAATATTCAGTAACAATACCATTGGAGACACTGGAAATCTAGGGGCCAGACAGTACTCAATATTCACCATATTCACCCTCGTAGTTGACATTAAATTTGAGGAAAAATCTTGCATTAAATTAAGGGTTTGACAGTCTTGTTTACTCCCCTGTGGGAAGGTACCACACTTTGCTTGTTCAAACCCCTGTATTGAAACCAATCTGGTAAACCCATTTTTTTCACCAGAATCACTTTTGAATTGATCTTTTTAGAGAACACATCTTTTCAGTAAAACTTATTTTTGTTTTGCCTAAGTTCCACAACTCTGGACTAGGAATAAATTCGTATATTTTCTTCACATTAATATTTGAAATAACATTGAAGTTTAATTAATTTTAAAGGACTAAGTTCAAAGTCCGTTAAGCGAGTATTTTCGAATAATTTAAAGGTTTTCGGTGAATTTTATTTTCTAAATAAAATTCTACTTTCGAAATAAATTTCCTCTTTTAATTTATCATCGAGAAATTCCCTCGACTGAGATGAATCTCGGATCTATCTCGAATTAACTCTTTCCAAGGCAAGAAATCATTGTGTTGTCCCATAATAATAGCTTTACGAGTGACATCACACCTTTATTGATAAGTATGATTGGGTCCGATAAAAATCAAATGATTCTACAAATATGGGTTCGAAATGATTCGAATCGCGAATCATTTAATTATTTCTCCACAATTAATGATTCGAATCACAGATTAGGTACGTCAGTGATAAGTGATTTGAAAAATGTACAACTACAAAATAATTTACATTTTATAAGAATATGTAACCCCTACGTGCCTATAGCTGGGACGATGGATTTGATTCAGAAAAAAAGAGCTACGCTCAAATTTTCAGTTCCGGATAAGATCCGTTAAAATTTTGGTATCAGTTCTACTGAGCGGTTTTGATTCCGAGTCTGTTCTGGAAAGCGGAAAAACTCGAAAAATTGATACCTGAAATAGAACAATTTAAACAAATTTTTTCGATAAAAATGGTAGGCTTATGATGTGATACAAAGAAAATCATAATTTTATACGATGCCCTTTTTTCAGAAGTTCAATAAATTCGACAATGTGAGAAAAAAATTTATTTCGAGTTCTAACCGGTAAAATCAAAAAGCCTCTTCAGAGAACTATCTCTGAAGAGGCTTACACTTTTTACCTTATCAAACAGACTTTATGTGCAAAAGAAACATCAACCAAGTGCTAAATGGGCGAATGAAATAGACAAGGTATAAAGATTATGAGGTCAGGGACAGTTCAAGATTCTCCAGGGTTACGCTGAAAGTTGGAATAATTTGAAGATTTAATTTGTAATAATGGTGAGTTCTAAAGGTTGGTTAAGTAGTGGTAAAATCTGATGCGAAACACCCTGCACATTTCGGAGCGATATTTTTCACGAAATTGGGTTCATTAATTCCATACTCTATGCTTATACAAATATCGCAGTATTTTGAATAGAAACTAAAAAGTTTACATTAAAAACGAATTTTTAAAAGATTAGCTTTTATTTATCATAAGCTTTTATTCCACTCACTACTGCGATTTTAAAATATACCAATATTGCAGACAACCTTCCGCAATAAAATAATATTCATTTCGCATGAAGCTAAAGCCACAAAAAATAAATAAAAACTTATCTTTTAAAAATTTGTTTTTAACGTGAACTTATTTTTTGTTGGCCTTAGCTTCGTGCAAAATAAATATTATTTCATTGCAAAAGGTTGGCTGCAGTATTGGTATATTTTAAAATTACCTACAGTTGGCAGTAAGGAGTAAAATAAAAGCTTATAAATAATGAGTTTCGGTTAAAAACGAATTTTTAAAAGATAAGCTTTTATTTATTTTTTGTGGCTTTAGCTTCATGCGAAATAAACATAATTTTTTTGCGGAAGGTTGGCTGCAGTAGGTATTTATATATTTTAAAATAGCAGTAGTGAGCAGAATAAAAGCTTATTATAAATTTAGGTTAAAAATGAATTTTAAAAGATAAGCTTTTATTTTTTTTTATAAGCTTTTATTCTACTCACTACTGCGATTTTAAAATATACCAATACTGCAGCCAACCTTCCGCAACCAAATAATGTTTATTTCGCATGAAGCTAAAGTCAAATAAGTTTAGGTTAAAAACGATTTTTTAAAAGATAAGCTTTTACTTTTTTTTTTGGCTTTAGCTTCATGCGAAATAAATATTATTTCGTTGCGGAAGGTTGGCTGCAGTATTGGTATATTTTAAAATCGCAGTAGTGAGTAGAATAAAAGCTTATAAAAATACCAGACATAATATGCTGCATTTCTGAACTGATAATGTTGCCATCGTCGAACTTCGAACGAATCTGTCCTAAAGTACGAAATTATTGGCGTGATTCGGGATAAAATAATATTTTAAAAAATTTTTTTCTTCTTAAACATGATTTCGCATTATCACTCATCCTTTATCAGCTAAGACTTTCAATTCGTACAAACTTGTTACATCAAACAATTAAATTCAAATGTCAGTACGAAATCGAAATACGAATGCAACCCCGAATATACCGACATCAGCATGTATAAAGATTATGTTAGGAGCAAATCTTAGCACACTCTCGTTAGTAAGAAAATGGCGAGCGTTAGGTTAGATAGTAGGTACCATTCAACGACAAAACGAGCAATTTGTTAGGGACAAACGTCCGCCACACTCGTAACCCTCCGACGAACTCACCCTCATCACCACCTTCGCGGTCGATGATCTCGATCAATTCCCGCAAATGGTTGGGTAGCTGATTCGCTCGGCCACCAAAATCTATCGCAATGGCATTGTGCGCCTCAGCATTCGAGCCACACGCAGCATCACTCGTTTCCACGTTCTCCAGCGAGATGCCCAATTTAGTCAACCGCGTCCTCGCCTTCTGCATGAACTCATCCTCCAAACTGACGGCTTTAGCCATTCCGCCGCTGCCGGCGCCGGTTCCACCGCCTCCGGCGGCACCGTCCCCATCGTCGCCGCCACCAGTTCCATCGCCACTGCCGTCGTCGAATATCTTCACCATATTGGGCATGCTAATCGGCCGGCTGCAGATACGAATCTGCTTTTTGTGGCGTCTTTCGGTGCGCTCAGCAACCTTTTTCATGTATTCGGCGTACATTGTTTGACGAATGTCCTGGTCGCAGTAGTCGGCTGGCAGCGATTTCGCGCGTTTTTCTGGTTTCTGACGCGCCAACACCGTCGTCGTCGACGCTGCCGTCGCCGCAGCTGGTGCTGCCATCACCGCCTTCACCGCTGGCTGCTGTTGTTGGGCAGGGACGGTCGCTGGTGGAGTTGGTGGCGGCGGAGGAGGCGCCGAATTCACGTTTATTTTCGTCCGGCTGGCCACCAGCACCTTGTCTTTTCGTTGATCGATTACGTCTGTTTCGATACATTGATGCTGCTGTCGACGCTGCTGCTGTTGGATTAATTCCAAGGTTCGTCGTTCGCAAATTGAATTCAGCGCACGTTCATTGCGTAAACGTGATTCGCGGTACTTGCGAACAGCCAGCAAATTAGCCGCCTCCTCCAGCAACTCTTTGGTATAGTTTTCCTCCACATTTAGGATACAGCTGCTGGGTGTGGTGGGCGAATCTTCGACTGTGATATCAGATCTGCAAGGCAACCACGGTCTCGGCGGTTCGTCGTTCTCGTAGTATCCACGTCGATGTGCGAATTTTTGGTGATTTTCCAGCAAGGTAAGTCGATCGATGGCGGGGGAGCCTACAGACTTGGTGACGGTGCTGGCGTCACTTATGATTGTCGTCGTCAAAGTGGGGGAGGGCATGTGTCGAGGGCAACGTGGTACACTTTCCACATGGCGGGGTAGATAATGTGGCCTTTGCAAGTGCACTACCCCCTTCTCCGCATAAAGCCTGTTCAGATGAGCCGACTTTTGTGGTGGCACAAAATAGATGTCGCTCAGCAAATCAATACCACGATCAAAACTCAGCACCACCTTAAGGGAGAGCTTTTTCAACGTTGGCACAGCCACGGAGTTGCGCCTACAAGGTAACACTTCTGCATAATCGGTTTCATTGCAGTCTGAGGCAGCAGATAGATCAGGCACATATCGAACAGTGCTGTCAGTACCAGTGTCACTACCAGAATCCATCGCACGTCTCCGCTTCTGAATGTAGGCGTCAATTTTACACGACAGCTCGTCCAATGAATTTGTAACCTCTTCCAGCACTGAAGATGTACTACTGGTGGTTGCCCGAGATGTATCACTCCAACCAACATTTACACAATGACTATAAGCACTTCGTTGTAAAGGAAATCTTTCCCCCCTAGAGACCACACCCGGGCTCTCTGTCTGGTCAGAACTTATGGAGTTAGTTGTGATTGTTGGATATCGTGAGTAAAAAGTGTACCTGTTCCACTCAGTGGAGGCACTTAATGCACTTGTTGCCAGGTGCGATGTTGAATTTGTAGAATTGGTAGACACTGTACTTTGCTCCGACTGAGCACGTTTTGATCGTACACTGTAAATATCACTGGATGAAGAGGTACTCCAGCGGTTGGGAACACTCTCATATGTGGTGGAACTTGTCTGAGATGACGTACTCCAGCCAGGAGATCTAGGGCTGTGGTTACTCGGACAAATGCCACATAATTCTTGAAGATGACGTATCTCTTCTTGAGAGCTGTAGTAGCTTGTTGGTCTGGATGAGTCACTTTCGGTGTTCATGAACTGGGACAATCCAGTTGAGGCGGACATTGACATGGTAGTGTCCATGCTTATGTGACCCACAGACAGAGGTCTTGCTGTAGCAGATGAACCCATCTGATGTCGTACAACTGCATCAGCTCTTGTGCCTAGGCAGGGTACAGAACTACTTTTTGAAACTGGAACTGACAGATTCCGAGGTGATTCAAATGTTTGACGGAATTTATTGTAAAAGCTAGACGTTCTGGAGTTACTAATATCTCTGTAGTCTGAGATTGAGTCATTGCTACAGCAGATAGCCAAATTACTGCTCCGTGGATATGGATCACGGCTGGAAAATAATTCAGTTTGTGTGCTAACAGTCTGCTTAGCTGAATCAGCGTCATCTTCCTCTTCGATTATTTCTAAGGAGTTAGTTGGTGAGTTGATATAGTAACTCTGGGGTGTGGTTGGTGTGTCGTATTCGTGGTGTACAATAGATTCTATCTGACCAGTTTCTGGATCCACAATCACATTGTGGGACACATTGGTGATGAGATTTAAGTCGTATATGGCTGCTGTCTTTTTCAGGGCGCCATCTCCAGCTTTTTTTAGACGTCTATCGATCATGTCATCTATTTGCTGCGCGGTGATGTAGTTCTCTATTTTGTAGTTTGATTCCAACTCATCATCTAGTGGGTATTTTGCAGTGGTGGCAGTAGTGGTTGTGGAAGTGGTGGACGTATTCATCATTGTAGTGGTATTGAAAGTTGTTATGGCAGAATCGGCAATGCTGAAGGAGACAAATTTTCTGGAATTACCATTCATCGAGACCGCGACTCCGTTATCCACGCAGGTCTCGACAATGGTCGCTACGAATGCAGTTTTGGTATCCTCACCTAGGGCCGAGGGTGTAGAGTTGGATTTGCTTTTGCGTCGTTTCTTAGAAAAGGAGGTTTTTTCCGGCTTGTTGTTGGAATCATTGGGGGATGTGATTGGTGAGCGGTCTGGCACTCGTTGAACGTTCCCCAGTTTACGTTCAAATGAGGGTGGGTGGTAGTGCTGGACTCAGTCACCTTGTGTAAAAGGAGAGTACGATGATGAGTTTAATTAATTACGGCATATGAAGTTAAGATTTGTTGCAGAATAATATATGTGACACAACACTCAATACAGCTGCGATCAGAATGGTGCCTATAGGCTCTGAATGAACTGGATTTAGAAAGCCTTCAATATGTAAGAATAAAGAATAGGTTTCGTAATCTCTACCCAAAAATTTCGCAAGGGAAATTCATTTTTCTCATTTCATGGTGATTCCACGTGAATGGAGATCTGCGTTTCTCTGCCTATGGTCTTTAAATTCGATTAATATAGAATATTCAACAACCAATAGCCTAAAACTCGGTTAAAATACACAACTTTAATTAACCAACAGTTACATAATACCTACCTAAATAAATGATAGAGTTAAAAATAAAAGTACTCATAATTTAATTAGGATTTTGTGGCGTAATTAAGACATTAATTTACTATTTGAAAATAATTCTGAAAAGGAACAAACATTACGAAACTTTCTAAATATGTTTGACGAATATTACGAATTATGGCTGTAATATTTTGAACAAAATTCGCTAGTAATCGAACTTGTTCACATTCTTGCAGAAATATCAATAATTTTTTGAATAACGAATGTTTTGATGAAACTGGTCTTTCCAACCTACTGAAAAAAATAAGTGCCAAAGAATTTTATCAAAAATAATACGTTAGAAAATAGATCTCTGTATCTACATTTAGCAACAAAGTAAAACTTCATGAGAATTCACGAAAATAACCAGAAGCAGTGACCAAGTTTGTTTTATTGGACCATAGACGAGTAAGATAATGACAAGTTGGGTCTCAGCCGCTTTAGGCCTGCAGTTTAAGTTTTTTCAATCGTGTGCCGGACCATCAACGAACTAGTTTTAGTAAAATATCATTTTTGACCGTAATTTTTGGCAGATGCTGGTCTTAAACAACGATTTTCTTACACCGAAAAATTGTCAGAATAGTAGGTCCTTCATATTTTCAAGAATTGTGTCTTTTTCAAATAGGCTACAACCTAAACCTAGTATCATTCATTTTCGAAGTAAGTCTTTCAGGTTATTCGTTTCGATTTTTCAACAATAAGCAAGCTCAGTTCGGTATTGTATACAGCCCACTAAATATGAAACCGATAAAATAATTCTTAGTATTTCGTCATAAAAAAAATAAATTTATAGGTCTACGAGTAAACGACGTTGACTGACAATGAGCATACACTTATGTTTGGTGGAGCTTACCCGCCCTAAAGTTGACTTTTTATCAATGAATTTTGAAATTCATAGCTTTTACCGACTAGATCTATAAATAAAAATAAATTATAGGCTACAGACTTTTTAGTCGGATTCGTGATTGTGTTGTAATAGAAGTTTAGATCTAACGAAACGCCCAAAAATTGCCTATAACATACCTAAGTATAAATGAAAGAAACTAAAATATAAAACGAATAACTTACGAGTTTTATTCGTCTTTTTCTGGTACTTTGTCGTCGATTTGTTCTCTATCCAAGTTTTATCTATTTTTTCTGCCTCTGTAAACAAAATGAAAATAAATTCGAGTTTAATAGGCTACACCTACTGTCGTATAATAGGTTTGTTCGATATGACAAAAAAGGAGATAATTTTACCACTTTTTAAAAATAGGCTTTTCGATTTTGAAAACTGCGGTACTCGTTCTTTGAAGAAACTTTTTCATTTACGATCATAAAACTCCGAAAAAACGTAAGTGCCGAGTTTCCTAAACCTATCAGATTCAAGGGTAAGCGTAAATTTTACAAAAAATTTTCTTTCTATAATAAGACCGCGTTTGTTTCACATGCCTCATTAAAAAAAATATTTTTCGATTCGAGTTTAATTAATTTATTTGAATTTTTCCATTTCATTAAACTGACACAGAATGAGAACCATAGGGTGGAATTGAGAAATTACAGATCTGTCCCAGAACTAAAACTCTTGGTGTAAAACATTTTTGCAACATTGAACAAGTTAATCCTAATAGAAATTCATTTACAATAATGAATGGTAAACTAGTACACCCTGACATATGGTTCACAATGACAGTAAAATTATCTCAAATATTATTAGTGCTTTATATATGAAAATTACGTTGTTCCAATACATTTCACAGCTCCACCTATTCATTTACAACACCCAAGCACATAGTTATTGACACGTTATGGAGGAAAATGTGTTTTTTGAAATCATAAATTCTGTTTTTTCTTCATTTAAACAATTATTTATATTTGTTGATGCTTGTTATACCATTCAAAAAAACATACATTCTGTAACGAATATAGACGAACATTTTCTAAATGTCCGCCTATATTTTTACACAAACGAAATAATTCGTTTTATTTTCTAATTTCTCACATTTCTATGACTCTTCTTCTTCTTAATACAAGCCTAACAGGAAATGGTATCGTCTGAATTCGATGAAAATTGTCTTCCGTACAAAAAAACAATTGTGGTTGACCTCAGTTAATGTCACACACGTGTACCTTAATTGAAATATCTGCCTAATACTGGAAAACGTCAATTCTCCTTCTTTTTGGTAACTACCAATCATAATAAACTAATCCCACTATTTCTTACCATTTCTTCTTTTTACCATGTAAAAATTAAATTATAAAAACTCTAACTCTAAAGAACAAAATGTTCAATTCATTATTTTAATTTGTTCAATTCTATTATTTTCATTTAGTTCTTTAATTTTGTTCAATTCATTATTTTCCAATGTTCATTTTATCTATTAATGTGTTGTAAATGAAAAATATTATATTTTTTAAAAAAGATTTCCGTTGAAACTTAATTGAAGTCTAAATCTCTCAACAAAGTTAAGGTCCACCATAGTGTGTGGATACCTAGGACATTCAAATTTAAATTATAAAGTTTATTTTATTTAATTATAAATATTTATTTGTGGTTTTCCTCAAATAAATATTTCGTAAAGTGTCAACGTCAAAAATAGGAAACAAATTCAGAACCAACATCTATTTTCTGGTGTTACACGTTCTAGTTTAAATTTATGCGTATTTTTTTGAAATTTGAGAAAAATTGAGCTCCACAATTTAGTCACAAATTTGAAAATTCATGCTCATAGCACATGGTCTCAAAAATTTATTACAATTTTTTGGAGCACTGAAATTTGTATTTTGGACAATTATCCTTGTAAAAGATGTTGAAAAAACTCAAGAAGACATACATTTATTGGTTCTTTCTTTAAAACATTTATTGAAAGAAACTGTGAAATACATTTTGAGTGATTTAGGTATTCAGGCAGCACGGGGATTTGAACCCCCTACAAGCGGAATACCTAAAACTCCCTTCTTCATCTCCACCTAAAATACAGCACCATGTTCACTTGACAATGGTGCCAGGTGATGGTGATTGAGGAAGAAGCAATGTAGAAGCCGACAATGTGTGGTAGCCACCACACCACTCCCCCCAGTATAGTGGAGCGTAATACAGCTACTGATATGGAGGCGCCTTGCAGGTAGGTGTGTACACCGGTGTGTGGTGATGCCCACCCTCATCACCGTCCCATGGTGCACACCCTACAGCGCCGTCATATTTCAGCAATGGCAGTGTGACAAACTATGCACTTGCTTTGAGTGTCTGAGAAATGGCATTGTTTGTCATCTCCCAAATCACATAGGGGTCACCACTTTAGGTATTCAGACAGCACAGGGATTTGAACACCCGTACTGGCCAAATACCTAAAACTCCCTTCATCACCGCCACCTAAAATACAGCACCGTGTTCACTCGACTGCGGTGCTAGGTGATGGTGATTGAGGGAGAAGCAATGTAGAAGCCGACGTGTGGTAGCTGCCACAAGTGATAAAGGCAATTATGATGTCAATGAATAATTTTATTGAACCAATTAATTTATTACAGGGCTGCTTAAACTCACATTGGATATACTGTATTTTTCTTCAGTATACTATTTGAAAAAAATCTAATTTAGGTGTGTCATTATGAAAGTTTTTTTTATTTTTTGATTCTTATAGATTGTTTTTTTGTTTTATTGTATTGCTTATTTCTTTAATTTTAATTTTTTATTCATTTTATTATTTAGGTTTTAATTTAAATATTATTTATTTAATTTCTTTATTTATTTTGTCTATAATTTTTTTAGGATAAGGATTTGGCTAATAGTGCTAGTTAAAATGTGCAAATATGGAACTTCTCCTTGCTTAGACATATTCACCAGCACCATATGGGAATTTTGTGTGGTATTAGTGCAACTGAGTAACCCTGTATGAAGCATCTATAGTATTTGAGATAATTTGACTGAGTCATTGTGTACCATGTGTCAGCATATACCAGATAACCTTACAATATGAAGCTTTTTGTTGGTAGATAGCTAAATCAATAGAAAATAGTTCCTAGTAAGTTTATCATTAAAATTTTTAGCAAGATTCACTTGTTGGTTGTTACCCAATTTTTGTGTAAATGAGGTATTAAAATTAACTTCAAGGAGGGGTTAGGGGTGTCGGTGATGATGATTTTCCATTTTACAACAAAAGAAAATTGAAGATACTATTTTCCCACTTTGATCTAATTTTTTTTGCATGTATATACCGTATAAACATATGTTGTACCTGGTTCACCGAGCAATATTATGAGTACCAACTACCCTAAACTAAAAAATAAAAAACTATACCTATTTTAAATTCAACATCCAAATTCAAAATTCAATAATCAGATTCTATATCAAAAGCAGTCACAGCGAATGTCAAATTACATATTATCTAAATATTTAAATTCGAGATCGAGATTCAGTATGAGACATTTTGTATTTGTTGTGTCTAGCATTAATTAGAGAATTTGATGACAGCCAAATTTCAGATCTAAAAATCACATTTGTTCCAGGCAAATTTTTCATAGTTAGCTGTTATCACTCAATATTGATGGATAGATTGAGATGCTCCTATTTCTGTTCAACAAATTTTCTCAAATGTGAAACCTATCAAGATTGTTTTTTCATACCCAAAATCTTCTAATACCTAAATTTCAGCAACATTGTCAGTCTAGTTCTTCAGAATGTATTTAGCATGCATGTGTACAAACATAAGCATATATACATACACATATACATACATACTTACACACAATTTCTGCTCATATTATAGTATAGAATAGGATACATGGTCAGTATGTATGTATGTATGTATTACCAAAATTATTAATTCATTGTTTTGGGAAAACTACATAAGGGACAGAGCTGAAATTTTCACAATACATTTTCCTTACATTACTGCAAGTCAGATAAGATTTTAGTACTTATTCATACATAGTTTACAAGAAAACTGGAAAAGAAAAAAATTTATGGAAAAAATGTTTGATTCAGAGTTTTGAAAAAACTACAAAAAGAATAGGGCTAAAACTTCCATGAAACATAGTCTTTATATAGAACCCCCGTCTGAAAGAAGTTTGGTGCCTATTGGTCCAATAGTTTAGAAAAAATAAGAACAAAAAAACCCTGGAAAACGTGTTTTTCCATTATTTTGAAGAAAATATGAAAGGATTCAGGCTGAAAATTTTATGACAGATTATCATTATGTGAGTACAAGTTTGGTAGAAGTTTGATACCTATTCAACTATTCATTAAGTAGTTTCTCAAAATACCGGAAAAAAAATTACAGGAGATAATTTTTAATTCAGTTTTGAAAAAACTACAGGATGAATAGAGCTAAAATTTTCTTGAAAGGTGGTTCTTATACAAAATTAGGCCTGATAGAAGTTAATGGTTTATTCGTTTAGTAGTTACTGAGAAAAATAGAAAACAAAAAATTCCAACTAAGCAGGTTTTTCTATGATTTTCAAGAAACTACAGAAGGTATCAGGCTAAAATTTTTAAAACAATTACATTATTCTTATGTACATGTAAGTCTGATATATGTTTGGTGCCTATTAATGCAGTTGTTTGCCAAAAAAACTGGAAAAGAAAAAATTTCTGGAGAAAATTTTGAGTTTATGGTTTTGAAGAATCTACGAAAGGAATAGGGCTTAAATTTTCACAGAAGGTAGTCTTTAGATAGAACCAGGTCTGATAGGAGTTTTTTGTATATTGATTCAGTAGTTTCCGAAAAAAAAAAAGAAGTAAAATAAAAAAAAACTTGAGCAGCAAGCTTCGCAAGAAAAAGTAGATTTTCTTTTTTTTTTAATTACCTCTATCAAATGAGAAAGAAATAAAAATCGAAGAAATATTGTGCATCGATATACATTTTTTGCACCTTATAAATTTTTTTTTACGTCGAAAGATAACAACTAAACAACGTACCGACAAATATAATACTGCATCTAACAGCAAAATTTTGTGTGATTTGTAATGATTTCAGACCACAAGATGATAAAACTCGCAGTTATCGTTTTTATTATAATTACCACACTCACACACCAAACTAAGAATACGAGCTCAAAAACAAAAATTATTGCATCGTCAGGAGCATATTTCGAATTAAATAAATTCAGTAAGCCTTATGAGAAAAAAATTCCCATAGTCTACAGCCTGAAAATTCCAAGAAGATAGAACATAGAAGCACCCAAATGGCTTGAGGAAATAAAGAAATTGCAAAGTTGCGCATCTACAGAAAACACATGGTGTATACAACGATTGAAAAACATGCTGAAAATCATAGATCTAATTACAGACATCCAACAACTAAACAAAGCAATTATTAAGGAATTTGACCGAGAACCTTCAAAAAGAATTAAATGTGGCATACAAATGCTTGGTGACTTTGACACATGGTGTTGCAATGTCATGACACTTTCTCAAGGTAATGATTTTATAGAAAATGAAAAGAACCTAAAAACGCAATACGAAAAACTTCGAGAATCCGTTATAGAAAACCATGCTGAATTATTAAACGTGACAAACGATATAAAAAACTTTGAAAAGATCGAATTCCAAAATTCCAAAAGTTTAAAAGAAAATGTTCAAGCACTTAAAGACGCAATTTAAAATCAAAACAACGAAATAATTATTGAAGCTAGATGCGAACTCATCTTCGACACAGCTCGAACTCTTCACACTAGTTTAGTCACTGAAAATGCTAAACTCAGCCAGTTATTCACTTCTTGCAAAAACAACCATCTTCCAGCAGCTATCATTAACGAAACAACTCTAAAAGATAATTTAATAAAAATTAAGAAAATCGCAGAAAAATCAAATTTTGTCATAGTCCTAGACAAAAAATCAATCCAGTCCTACTACAGAACAGAACTAGTTAATTGTTATGTAACAGGAAACGAAATAGAAATAGAAATCAAAATTCCACTCCAGAACCATCATGCTAAATATGAACTATATAACTTCATTCCACTAGCATTTCGAACGCATGACAATAAAATTTGCTCTTGGGATCAAGAACCGTCGATCTTATCCCACAACAAAGCTGATGGATCAATAAGAATCATAACTGGAACAGATATTGATCTTTATGGCAAACATAGTTTAGTATGTTTTCTCCCACAAGACCACACAACTAATAATAAAGGTAATTGTGCGAGGGCCCTATTCAAAGGCATGAAATATGAAGAAATAATAAAGAAGTGCACTTTTAAATGCGAGATAAATCATGATGAGATCATAGTCAAACAAATTGAGATGAACCAATTTGCTATCACAAATGCTAAAAACCCATTGATATCAGTTAACACGATAACAAAAACAAGTACCAGTATAACTATTAATGACTCATGGCCTGGAGCAACTCTACTAACAGTTCCATGTGTAGTAGAAATCCAACAGTTACAAAAAGAAAACAATGCAGAAACAATCATTCCAGCAAGATTCCCATGTATAGATGATCCTGAAAAGGACATTCTCATCGAACATCATCTACCGCTAGTTTGGACGAAATATCAATTTATGGAACTTGATTTTGGCCTGCATCAATCATTCAAATTTCCAAATATGTCTATTGCTTATAATAATAAATGGCATGACGACATACCCTATCTTTCAACAATAACTCCTATCCACAAACTGAAGAAAGACTGAAATCAGCAGAACTGAAAATTCCTGATTTAGGATACCAGGATACAATAATCACTGTACACCTACTGCTATTCAGCTGGTGTAGTTTATTAACATTCATAGTAGCCAAATTGGTCTACGTGAATTTAAAAATAAATTGTGTTGCTATCAATGCACACAATCAAATAACTGATTTGGCATTGGGAGCAATACATCGTTAATGGTCCATAAATTTAAGTCTATTCTTGTAATAAAATATAATAAGTTAACATAAAAAAAAGCATAATAAATTTGATTATGCCAAATTGTATCCATTAAGTCAATTTGCAAAAATAAATTTCTATGCTTAAATAATAAATTTAATATTTTTAGGCGATGACCAATTCCGCAACGTAAAAGTAAGAAATATTTGTGGAAATATAGTATTGTTTTACGATTAAAATTAAGGATTTAATAGATTAAAATGAGTAACTTTTAGGAACACAAAATTTAACGAAGCAGGAGCTTCGGGCTTTCTTTCGCCCGGGGATCTTTGTTCCATCCCGTTTTTGCAGACGATTCAGTTCGTCTACAAAAACGTGTCGAACAAATTATAGACAACCATTATTCCTAATTCTCGGAATAATAGCTGTCTATATTCTACCTAGCTTCCCACAGACGAACACCAAAAGATATACTGACAATATAGTGTCATCATATTTGGCGGATGTTCCATGTCACACCACCTTTTTGGTTGGCCATCTTTTTGATTAAAACAAAGGAAACGAAAGCGATGTCATATCTTCATTTTGAAGACATGGTCATTCCTGATCTAGAAGTCGAGTAGAAACGTTAAGGTCCATACTCGATGTTATGGATATCAGGTATCACTAGTATTAAGAAATAGTAATAAGTATAATTCTAAAAAAGTTTTGTAATAACTAAAGTGAAATATTAATAAAAGATAATATTCAGAAATTATCTTATTTGTTGAGGTAATTTAAAAGTATTGAATTACTCTCGCAACAATACCTACATACATACATATAAAACCAATTTCTTGTTACCAGGTACAAGTCGCAATTTTTATCCCATAAGCACGGAATTTGGAAGAATTTTATTATTATGCCAAGAATCTGACCTATTGATTTTGTTGCTGATCGGCCGCAAGGTACTTCCGGTATGGCTATTTTTGTTTTTGTTTCGACTATAAAATTATCAATTTTCAATCAAAAGCTGTGAACTTTGTAATAAATTTTATAGGTTGCTACAAATTTTGATGCGGGTCGGTCGCACGGTACTTGGGTAACACTATTTTCGTTTTTAATTCGCTTATAAAATGCCTAATTTTCGACCAATATGAACGTAATTCGGAACAAATGTTTATTACGATCTGTTAATAACTTTTTAGTGACTACCTAACTTTACATTTTTTGAAAATCTACTTTTTCTAACGAAGCTAGTGCTGCGTTAGTTTTTTTTTGTTCCTACATAAAATGATGCAGGTATGTTATGATTAGGTATTTGCGTAGGTTACAAGGTGATATATGCATTTCGGTGGTACTCTATGTGTATGTCTACGATGATACTGTGTCTTCGTCATTTTATTTACCCCAAGTTTTAATTCAAAGCTTGGGCTAAAAATGTACATCAAGAGCACATCGTAAATCAAGAAGCTCGTATATTTTTATTCTTTACATACGACCCCCATCGTAAGTTTATTTTTATTGATGAAAGTTTCGGATACCGACTTTGTGGTTTGTTGATATTACTTGATTTCTTTATGTATTTTTCACTTTTTCACTCTTACAAACACACATTTTTACATTTTTATCTCCATACATTTCTTTCTGTGGCACTCAGTCGTGCGAAGTACAAGTGAAAAATATGCTGTAGGACGATGAACTGATGAACGAAGCATTGCTGGAATACCTGGATTAGACGGCCGCTACAAAAAGTACCTACATTAGAATGGAAAGAATGAAGTCAAAATGGAGGTCAGTAATTATCATGAAAAACCAATAAATTCAAAATAGCCTACTAATCAAATAATAAGAAAAATTTTTTTTAATAATTCACGGTTAACAGAAAACTACCAGAAATATAGGATTGAAATGTTCAAGAGAGATCATAGGCAGGTTCAGGGCGATCAGGGGGCCTTAGCCCCTTGAGTATTTTCCCAAAAAAATATGTAAGATATCCATTGAAATTCGGAGGGGTCTTTTATTAATAAATAGTAGAGAAAGGAGGTGTTGGGGGATAGATAAAACTTGAGCAGAACTTTAGCCCCCCCCCAGACATTATAACCAAAAATCGCCTACACGAGAGACAGACCTCACATCGGGACAAGTCTGAAAGAAGTTTGGTGGTGATTGTTTCTAAGGTTTACGATAAAAATTTTAAATAAAAAATTCACCGAAAACTGGCGATTTTCTAATGTTCTGAGTAAATTACGAAGGGGATCGAGCTAAAATTTAAGTGAGACTTACTTTTCATACACAGCATGTCTAGCGGAAATTTTATCACCTTTGCTTCCGTAGATAGTTTCAAAAAAAAAAGGTGAAGAATGGTGAAACAGATGTCTATTGCGGTTTTTTCATTATTATAAGAAAACCATGGAAAAAATAAGACTGAAATTTTGGTTGAAGATCGTATTCATACATCCGACCCTGTCCGGTAAAAATCTATACAAAACCGCAATGACTTCAGCAATAAAACATCGATAGTGGTCAAATGAATCATTAGTTTTCGATCGTTCTTCTGTAATGAATTCATTATTTTATTCATGCGTTTTGAATTGAGATATTTTTTAAATTAAAGGCTTCAACATATCTGCGTGATACTGAGGCGCTACTTGGATGCGATACTGAGGTGGTAAAATAAAATTCACGTATGTAACTAGAAGGTGGCACACTGACGTGATATATAGACTTTTAAATGCGATATTTTGCATTTGGTGCCATATTTCGCATTTATTGGAGAAGAATTTTCAAGTGGGTTTCTATGAAAATTTACTCATTAATTTCAAACCAGAATTAGCTTCTTGAGATGCGGGTGGGTACATTTTTCGTTTTATGACCTCAAGAAAATTTTGGTACTATTAGCTGTAATTCATGTAGGTTATACTCATAATCATATCTATTTTATATTCTTGTTACCATGGTGGTATTGATCTCAATTTTTATCAGATAGGTAGTCGCAAAATTTGAAAAAACAATCAGACTAAACCAAGGACCATATCCAATGATTTTGTTGTGGTCTGGCTGGTATTTTCATTTTTATTGTTGTTATAAAATGCTTAATTTTGGACTAATAGCTATGAAATTTGAAACAAATATTCACATCGATCTATTGTAACATGCTACCAATTTTCGTGCGGATCGGCTAAGTGGTACAAAGGTACAAAGTATCAATTGTACTCCCCAAAAATATTGTTAATAAACAAAATTATTATTTTTATATCAGGTAACATGTTCGAAAATTTTACATGTGAGATGAATAATAAAAAAGTTCATATTTATAATTAATTTCCAAAAAAAAGGAGGTTCCTTATCAATGCGATCTGTATATAGCCCTTTTTTTTATATTTTTTTTAGTATAAATTCTTACTCTTAGAACCAGGGCTGTTAAGCTGGCTGAAATCCAAAAGATGAATGCCAAAAATGCTGTATTTTTTGTATGCTCAGCTTTAAGCTGTAAGCCTAAAGCTTTATTTTTTTCAAAGTGAAAGAGAGCTCAAAGCCATATTTTTCTTCCATTTTTAGCTTATTTTCACTCTACCACACCACAGTTTTATTGGTTTTTTTTTTATTATCAAATTACTCGTATATTCATAAATTTTGAATTAAAAAAATTTATTTCATGTTATTTAGTTGAAAATTTAAGAAAATGTTAAAGACAAAAGCTGAAAGCTTCAAACCAAAGCTGTATTTTCTAAAGAGCAAGTCAAAATCCTACATCTAGCTTAAGCTTTATTTATTCAGCTTGGCAGTTCTGTTTAGAACCGATTTTCATGAACTTTTTTTTAAACTATATACAAATGCTGATCTCATAGTAGTCCCACAATAAATTTTCCTTGCGTTAGTGTAAGTCTGATAGGAGTTTGGTGCTATAATTCTTTCAGTAGGTTCTGAGAAAACTGAAAAAGAATAAGTTTCTAGAAAGAATTTTTGGTTCATAGTTTTGAGAAAATTATAAGAGGTATAAGGCTGAAATTTTCAAGAAACGCCGTCTATATATAGGATCAGGTCTGAAAGAAGTTTGAATTTCCAAAAAAACTGGAGAACCAAAAAATTCTTAAAAATTAGTTTCTCCAGAATTTTGAAGAAACTACAACAGAGATAGTGTTGAAATTTTTACGATAGATTTTCCTTATATATGTGCAAGTCTGATAAAAGTTTTGTTTGGTAGTTTTCTAGGATACTGGAAAACAATTTTTGTTCACGGTTTGGAGAAAACTACCAAAGAGATAGGACTAAAATTTTCACAATGGATTGTCATTAAGTGAGTGCAAGTTCGGTAGAAGTTGAAAGATCTTTTTCATATTTAGGGCGCAAATGGCATTGCATTAATTTAGGATTTTTTTTTTTCATTTTTTCATTTTTTCATTTTTTAAAAATATTAGTGTCATTAAAAATTGGCAAACTGGGTTTTCTAGCTACGTATCACTGCGCTAGTTTTTTAAAATAATTCTATTAGTTGAGAGGGCAGGTTATAATTACCAATACCCACTACCCCGGTTTTGTCAATGCTGCAAAGGTATTTCAAATTTCTTGGCTTTTTGATTTTTCAACTTGTAGTTCCCCCAAACGAAAAACGTTCTTACACCACTGTATGTTACAATACAGTAAACATTCTCAAGTTTGTATTAGTAACTATGGCATTGTGCGTATAGTGAATGTGACTGCCATGCGAAATGTTTCAGGTTCGAATCCAGCATAAGGCATATTTTCTTTTTTTAAATAGATTTTTTTATTAAAATTTCCTGAGTATTCGGACCCAGGGGTGGGAATGGGTACGTTTTTCGTTTCACGGTCTCCTGAGCAATTTGGAACTATTTTTGAGAACTTTTTTTTATATGTACTCCTTTTAGCGTTGAGTCAATTTCCAGGCGTAATTTTGATCGGATGGTTTTGAAATTTGGAACATTCGGATCCGCCTAAGAAGGAATCCTATGGTTTTGGTCCATCCGATAGGTCAGTTTATATGCATTTTTAATCGAACAGCGTACTGTTCACAATTTTTAATCGATAGGCTTGAAATATGAGTTATTTATATGGCTTATTTTACTATTTCAATTTGATATGGCAGTTTTCAAGACACCAAGGCCCGAATGCAAAAACGATACTTAAGAAATTCTTACATTTTTTCCAATATTAATTACATTTATTCATAAACATATACAGATGTAACTTCGTTAAGATAAGTAATTCTCAAGTTACTGTTAATACTTCAGTATTGTTTCTACATTCGAGCCTAAATATGGTTTTTCATAACATCAAAATTAATTACTATTTTTGACTTATTCTCTAACTGCCGGACACCACAGTTTGACGACGTAAGCTAATACAAATTCTATTTACACTATATATGTATATATACCTATACATGTATGTACATATATAAATTATACCTTTCATAGTAGTTTTAAAAGCCAAAAACTTGACAAAAAAGGGTATCCAAAGATTTCCCAAATACCTAAATCATTGAATGGTACTTCGAAGGATCTCATATTGGGAATTTAAAAATAAATAATGCACCAAGAACAAAAAAAAAACATGAGTAAGGGCGTCAGTGAATTTACCCTAAACCAAGACTTGTTTTCTCAAATGAGGGGCTCACAGCAAATGTGGACCAGGTCCACTTTTTCTGATTTTCGGATTGAGGATAGTTCTGGGTGGCCAAAAATGTATATTTTCCCGCGTAATAATAAACCAATTCACTTCTTTGCTGATAAAATTCCTCCAAATTGTGTACACTTTGACTGAATCGAGCGGAAAGGGTAAATTTCAACCTATTTCTTCTCGAAACTAGGCTCTGGGGACTTATTTCACTTTCGCTCTGAACCTCAGTGAAAAATTCCAACAAAAAAGTTTCAAACTGTTGAAGAAACGACACTCACGCACACACGGAAATCTTGAAAAATCGAGAAAATTTTTGGCAGACCAAATCGGTGGTAATTTTTCACGTACCTGTAGAATGTCGGCACGATGGTGGTCAGTTCACTCGCTTGTACGCACAAAGTGAAACACACGAAAGTAAGCGAAGAAAAAAAGTTTCAAATACCGAAAAGCCGGCGTAAAAAAAGCACTAAAGTAGACTTCAAAAGAAACCAACCAAACAAACATACAAACAAACAAACAAACAACAACACGTCGCTACCAAACAAACAACGTAACACTAATAATCGCAAATCCGGTATCAATACGCTTCTTTTTTTCTCCCTCATTTCGTTTATCATTCTACCTTCCTCATTTACTCACACCCTCCTCTGCACTGGTCTCTCGCACTACCACAATTTCTCGAGTACCTATTTGGAGGTACGACAATGAATAAAGCTTAGCTTTGATATAGTTTTTTTTTTGTTTTTTTCGACCAACCATACACACGAGATGTTATTGTTTCATTGTACCTATATCCAAAATGAGGATGTGATGCAATGTTTTAGATTCCAGAGCCGGAAGGGTGTTGCTGGTCGTCTTTTTTTTTTTTATACATTACCTTCCACTGACTCCCTTACCCCTTACCCTGTCCACATCACCTTTCATATAAATGAATTTGTGAGCTGTGATCCGTGGCGAATAAAACCATACAACATTACCGTCGCTATCGCTGATGCTATTGCCGCCGTCGCTACCGCAGAGCCAAACAAATAACAGTATAAATAAGTTGACTTCTCCTTCTCTCTCTCATTTTTTATATTATACACTTTTATTGCAGTCACTAATGCGATGAAATGTAACGTAGTTCTTGTACTAAAATCGGGGGGGGGGGTGCTAAAATCGAGTTTGGTTATTATCAGTTATCCGTGATTACAAGAAAGAAGAAAAAAAAAAAACTTGCTGAGCAAGCAATGGAAGAAAAAGTAAGGGTTTCCAGCAAACACGATCAAAATAATCAAAACACCATAGGTAGACGCTGAATTAACATTTATTCAAAGGCTCTCACTCTTCAGAACTGACACTATAACAAAAACCATTAAGTACAAAAAATTACTTTTTGAGGATGGCAAAATTTTCTTAGGCTTAAACGGAAATTTTCCCCTTAACAAATTTGACAAACGGATTTTTCAAGGCTATTAGTTGAAGGGAAAAGGGGGGAAATAACCCTAAAATACTAATAATGGGGAAACGAATAAAGCAATAATAGGAACCGAAATTGGTAAGTCTAGTTCTTGCATGAGATGTAAGGTTCGTACCAAATTTCGTCACTATTCGACGAGAACTGCAACTTTTGGTTAGACTAACATCAAAAATTAGAAACTGTTAAGCCAAGTGCAACAAAATTTGGTATAATATTAGAATTGATTAGAATCAATGTCGGTTTCAAATTTCGAGACATTTGCGTGAAAATTACACATTTTAGAGCCATTGAATTCTGAAAAATGCAACATAATGGCACCTACCAGATTATGGCCCTGTAGATACAAGTACGGGAATACGCCATTTTGTATCAATAATTTATTTCACATAACCCTATTAAAATTTCATGTATATCTCCAGAATCAATGGTATGATTTCAATGAAATTTTCACAGAATCTTTAGTACACATATATTAATGTTTCATCAAAATTTCAGCTTTCCACAATCAATGGTTCTCTTGCAATTCCATTCCATAACTTTGATTGTACAGTTTGTTCCCACAAAATTGTGTACGACTAGAGGTTTGTTTCTTTGGCCCTTTAATCTGTTGGGCGAAAGTAGATTTCAAGGGAAAAAATGAACAAACTCTATAAAATTAGTAAACAATCTAAATGTATTAAAATATTTGAAATTAAACATATATATCAATGAACTTATGGGCGGTAGAATACAAAATGACTCATTGTCGGATTCGTAACTGTAGGGCTTTAACCAGATGAACCATAAAACCAATCGTCACCAAAAATAACAGTGTTCTTCCTTGACCAGATTCGAATGTAATTTCGTAACAATCGGAAAGAAACTGTGACCTGAATCAGATTTGATGGAAAAGGAATTTTCAAAAATAGTGCTAAAATTTAACAAAAACGTACCTAACCCCCTACCCACAGGTCATTTCATGAGATAAATTTTAATAGGTATATTTTCATTGAAAACCTACTTAAAAAGTTTATAAAAATCAAAAATGTTTATCTAAAATAGGATACCTTGCTAGAGAAGTATTTGATTACAAGCTGCTGGTGAAAACGCGCGCTGGTAGCTGGTACACCAACCAATGTTAATAAGACTTTGCTCGATGATTAACTTGCTGGCTGCTAAGCTGGTAAAGTTAGAAATCTTCAACTTTTGTGCTGACACACCAGCTGCCTAGTGTATCAGCGCGTGTTTCAGCTCCATGTAAATTAGAATACTGGTGAAATTTACACGGATTGATAAGGAAGGCGGATGAACTTCGTTTGCCTTCAAAACTTCTGGGACAAATAATGAAATAGTGCATACGGGGATGTGGAAAAAGTAAGATAAGGTTTTGAACGAATACCCTTTTGCTAGAAAATGCAATGTCACCCGCAGTCTTAGTCTACTTGGAGTCCACAGTCTTTTTCATTTACTTTTTTGTAGTTCTTCACACATATCTGTTTCAACTATAATTTGAAGAGAGTCAACTGGTCAAACTACTAGTTAATCTTAATGTTATCCATTTAAAATAGCTTTTAGTTTTAAAAAATAATCAAAAGTAGTATCATTTAATTCTTTCGCAGATTGATAAAAAACATCAATTTGGAAAATTTGATAACAATTTCTCAATTTTACCAGCGTCGTGTAAACATAAAAATCAAGCTAGTTGAATCAGCGCCAGTAAACCAGTACATCAGCAGCTGGGAAAAAGGGTCGTGTAAATAATTCTTAAATAACTAATGGAAAATTCATTGAGGAGCAGCATGAAAAGAAGAAAAATTAAAAGTTTCATTACTTCAGCCTTTGATATCGCGTAATGGTAGGAATATTTCTCTATAGTTCAGAGGCGTGGTGTTCCAGTCTCCACTGTGGTATGTTTTAAAGTAGATTTTTTCAAAAATCTACTAATTAAAATTTCTGAGTGTTCGGAGCTAGGGGTGGGAGTGGGTATGTTTTTCAATTCATAATCTTTTGAGCATTTTGGCTCTATTTTTGAGAACTCATATTTTTTTTAATATATACCCCCTTTTGGGTTAAGTCCACTTCCAGGCGTAATTTTCATTGAATGGTTTTGAAATTTGAAACACATATTTGGATCCAACTAAAACAGAATCCTATAGTTTTTGATCAGGATCGGAGGCATAGTCCGTCTGATAGGTCAGTTTATATGCATTTTTTATTGAACATCGTACAGGGTGCAATTTTCAATTGATGGGCCTGAAATTTAGTACAATTATGTGTTTTACGACAAGGAAAATACCTAAAAATTTTGGTGTAGATAGGCCTTACCGTACGTCTAATAGGAGCAATTTTGTTGCATGTTTGGCAGATTAATGGTTCTAAAAAGAGTAATTTTGGAGCTATAATCACAAAATTTGGTACAGGTATTGATATGAAACATATATGACTGTAACAGTTTTATTGTTACAAAAAGATACAGGACACATATATTAATCTTGTTATAGTGTATATTTTATATGTACAAGAAAATATTAATAAGTAGTGAATTGTACAAGAAGGAAATTGGTAATCAGTCAGACTTAGAACTAAGGGTATGAATTCGAGAGAATTATACATTAGTGTTGTGGGAGATATACAATGTAATTGTTAATAGAATCTACATAATTTTAGTGTAAGCCAATAAAAAAACATACTTACGACATAAGTGGGTGTAGTTATAATTTTAAAAGGAATTGAGAATAGTGCAGAGTTGTATTTTATATTCATGAAATAAATGACATCATAATACTTAATGTGAGAACATAGAATTAGTAGGAAATGGTGACATCAATAGACAAGTCTTGACAAGTTTCATTGACATAATCAATACAGGATGTTAGAATGAAGTTATAGATGAAATGGATTAATTAGGATAATATTAGTAGAATATGAGAGATATATAGAAAGGATATTAAAATAAGAAATGATATAGAATTATCATTACACTAACATGTTTCCAAGTTCAATTCCTATTGGTATTATGGTTCATTCCCTGGGGCTGTTGGAGGAGATAATTTTTCATTTTATCTCAATAAAAGTTTCAATTCACTTTCAATAGTCATGAAATTTGGCACAACAGTATCTTCTATACAAGAACCAGATCTACCAATTTTTGTTTTAATTGATCAATTTGTTTCCAACTTATTAGCTATTCAGTGTGATTTTCCCTTTTTCACCCGTCATATAATGGTCCTGAAAACTTCAACTTTTACGCTTCATCGAGAAAAACACTCATTTTAACCAAAAACAACCCAATCCCAGAAAAAGGTCAACTTTCGCCCATCCTCCAACCGTTTCTGTGTACTGGATTTTAATATTATGGACACATCTCTGCTAATATTTTTGTAACCAGCATGTAGACAACTGCACTATACTTCGTTTGACAATGTGGGAGATTTTTTTCACAAATAATTGATTTTTTTTTTTTTGGTTTCTTTTTCTATATAGTCCACTATTCTTGTCATTGCAGAAAACAAAACCATCGAATTATTTCCTAAAATTTAATTAGTTAGAACTTCGAATGATTTCTTTCATTTCACAAAAAAATAATGATTTTTGACACAAAAATCAAAAATTTATTCATAAAATCTTTTGAAAACATGATAAGGTATCTGTATATTTTATCGAATGCTTCGTATTTGTATGACATTAGTAATTTTTTACAAAAAATATAAATATTATATATATACAATATTACTTTATTAGAAGAATGTTGGTGAGAGGGGTGATTTTTAAATAAAGAAAATCTACTTTTTCTTGCAAAGTGTGCTGTACAAGTTTTTTTTTTTATAAGTTTATTTCCTTGTTTTGGACATGGGTCTTTGGCGGGAAGAGTTTTACACGTCCTATAAAAGTGCATTTAAAAAAATGTATTTTTTCTCAATTTACTATTTTTTTTAATTTTTTTTTTTGATAGGTTAGTCGGTGCAGGTATGTTATGAGCAGGTATTCGCATAAGTCATTAGTCAGTAGCATCGTTATTTTTGTTACCCGAAAGTTGACCCGCTATAATCCACGATAACGTTTCGAAATTTAAAAAAATACAATGCCAAATGAGGAAGGAAAAGTGTAATCAGTTCAGCGATAGGCGTTCGACGCGAGTGTATTTTCGAATTGGTACCTATACGTTATATCCATAATATAATCGAACGCCATTCGATGAGTCTGTCAATGAATAGAATCGAGGCCGAAAGTGTTACACATCGATTTTATAAGCTGACTCGAAACAATGCCAGAAGATGAACAGGAAAACAATGGCATAACCTCTCAAGCGACTAATTAGCGCAGGGTAGTTCAGAAAAATCGGTAACGCCCTTAACCGACATATTTATGAAAAAAATTGTGGACAGAAAATCGCATTTACACAATTTTATAGGGCACTTTTTTTTTTTTTTTCATTTTACGTCTGCAATAGCGATGCCATTCGATAGGGTGACATCAGTCTGGCTGATTGATGGCTGACAGTTAAGCTACCCATTATTGAAACACTAATAAAATTCTGAATATTACTTATTTACGTTGGGCCATACCAGTGTTCCAAAGTGAAATAACGGCGCATTTTTTCGTTGGTTAAAGCAACCTGTATTACGAATGAGAAGTATCATTTTCCGTTGGCAAATTCAGCACAACATAATAGTTAGAGTCCACCCGTCGTGCAAAAAAAGGAGAAGGGTCTGTTCTGACAGGGCCTCAAAATTAGACCACAGGACTACGATCTGCTGATCAGGAGCGGTGCAAGTGCATTTTGCAGGGTGGCTTTTCATGGTTAGTCATTCAAAGTGTTCTTGAACAGGTACCCGATCTGTTAAGCTGCAAGCACAACGGCGCGCCACTCAGCTAATGGAATAAGGATCGAACAATATTTAGGAATTGATTCACAGAGCATGAACTGAAGCAAGAATACGCACATCTCAAATGCTGTAAAGGCGACCATTCCTTGTCGGTTTTTATGGTAAATATAAAGGGATTCCAAGACCCAATATGAACACCGTTCCTATCGGCACGTCGCTTATTTGAGAACTCCACAGTCCACACATCAAGTGCAATGTTACATTACAGTTGCGAGGTGTATAACAAAACGTATCACGCACAAGTATTTTCCACTATAATTGAAAAAAATTGTGCTAGACGCTTTCCTGACCGACTTTATAGAATATAATTTTTTTTCATAAGTTTTGAATTTAAATTCTGAACTTGTTATTTTTGTAAGTTCTGTCACCTTACGACGATGTCATATTTAATTTAAAACATTTTTTTCTCAATGTGCGTCTCATCATCATAATTGAAATTGAAAAAATTCAAAATTTTTGTAGCCCAGGTTTACAGGTTATTTCATTAATTCTATCAATGAACTAATTGATAAAACTTAGGTTGATTTGATGATTTAACGATTGGCGATTGAAATACGAAAATCTGTATATTATTATTCCTTTCATAGATGATAAATAATAAGTATATATTTACTTGGTGGTTCGTTAGAAATGCCCTTCGAATATCTTGTTGAATTCCTGCAAATGTGAAATTCAAGAAAGCAATTAGTATATTAAACATGCACCGTAATTCATCTTTTAGAAAAGCAAATTTGTATTCAATATATAATGAACGATTTTATAATCCATAATTATCACTAGCATTAATTCTGAAAGGGACACCCACTTTAAGAAATGGATCTGAACTTGAATGTAGGGAAACCCAAAAACATGTACTAAACCAGTACCTACCTAATTCAACTTTACACAGACAGAAGAGCATTATTGTGGAATATCTTACATTGTGAAAGATATTCCGACAACAGAAGGTTTTTGGCAGTTTTGCTCGTTCACTAAATATCATACCCAAGGTATGGTGGAGCCAAGACTTCGGCAAACACTGACAATTTTTGAACCAATTTTGTGAGCTTATATGCTGGCTCCTTACGCACACATATAGACACATAGGTAAGAAATATGTATGTGTTTGTGATAACTAATCGCGACGTATTGTACCATTGCTATGGCTACATGTAAAATATGGTAAGTGCACTGATAAGACAGATTGTGATATTATCTTAGATGTAATCTATCGATTTGTCATGGTCCAAATATTATGTCATACTTGCAATATTTTGCAAGTACATATAGGCAAACATACAATGTGTTTTACCTGCAGTGCCCAAAATTAGTCATCTTACGACGACTGTTGTTGAGAGGCCGAGCCCCTCACTTCTTATAAGTAGTCTAATCCCCACAACTATCTTCTCACAGTTGAATTTTTTCAATGATTGAGGTAGATTATATACACGTATATATAGAATATTTCCCTCACCAAATGAAGCTATAGCCCAAGACAAGTACTTTCTTTTAAAACACATAATTAACGACACCATACAGGACATAAACATTCTTCTATACACTTTTCTAGCTTAGAAGCATGAGAAACTTAGTTATATGCATTGCACTGTGTTTGCATTTACAGTGGTGATGAGCAAAAGTGAAAACAAATGTAAGACCAAGACCATTGTAATCTTAGTCTTGGTCTAGGTTTTACACAATTACCTACAGGTGTTGTTCTTAGCCTTGACCTTGATCTTGCACAGTTGGTCCAGATCTTGGTATTGCAGTCAAGTCTTTCTTTCAACATATTTAGGGTGAGTTGTTTCTGTGGTTTCACTTGCATAATGTCTAATAATTATTTAAACCCTTTTTTTTGTAGACCCAAATGAAACCCGACAAAAAAAAAAAGTAACTGAGTGAGACAGAGGGAATCATATCCACCTTATCAACTAGTAGTTGTCAGACAATAAAAAAAGAGAAGTTTTTTCTTCCACTCTATTTTCTACTCCTTTTTGTTTGATTGAAGAAATATTTTGTCTATTTTCTTTTTTCACACATGATAAAAATTGGTAACTTTTCCACCAGGGGGACTACAGACTTCACTAATGGCAATAAACCTTCCTTAAAATATCAAAATTTTTTATGGAAAATCTCAAGCAAATCCGTCCAATAGTTCTAGAGTGATAGTGTTTCCAACCATTTTTTAGCCTGTAGTATTTTATAATATGTAGAGATGATTGGTGGATACAAAATAAACTTATCACTCATCTTTCAAAAATCTCTACATCTCTATCTCTATCTCCATCTTTACATATTACAATATACTGCAGGCTAAAAACTGTTGGAAGCACTATCACACCAGAACCACTGGACGGATTTGTATATGAGATTTTCCAGAAAAAATTATGTTATTTTAAGGAAGGTTTATTGCTATCAAGGAACTCCGTTGCCCACCTTGGGGCAAAGTTACCAATTCTCACCATCTGTGAAAACAGGAAAAGGACAAAACATTTCTTGAACTGAACAAAAAGTAATAGAAATGAGAATTGCAAAATACTTCCCCTTTCCCTTTTTCATCCTTTGACAACTACTAATTGGTTATGAAGATATGATTCTTTCTGTTGCACTGTGTTTCATTTTTTTTTTTTCATCGAGTTTTATTTGAGTCCAGAAAAAAGGGGTTAAAACTTTGACCATATAGTACCAGACCAGTAAAGAAAAATGATTTCTGGTTAGACACGCCGGTGCTAAATAGGCAACCAGAGCGTACCTTTTGACATATTTTGCTTTGTGTTTATGTACGCTATCCTTGTGAATTTATGAGATGTCTTTATCAGATGTATTCTAAATTGGTGAACTCAAACAAAACATCAAAAATACGCAGAAGGTATGCTAAGGTTGCCTAATTTTTCGCGAGTATGTCTCGACATTAAAAAGTACATTGGTCTTATGGAGCTTTACTGAGCCACTACTATATTATATTCAAAGGGTTGAAAATATTAACACAACGCAAGTGAAGCTGCGGTTAACCAGCTCGGGTACGATAAAGTCTTAACTTGGGCACCATAAATGCCAGTTAATGATCAAATTAGGGAGGAACGAAAAAGGAGGTAAAATTTCGAACATTAGGTACCTACACAATTCGTTCATGTATTTTCTAAAATTTTGTATTTGGTTTTCGGCTTTTGGTCTTGATCTTGTAGAAGGAGCAAGATCAAAGTTTACTCATCACAACCATGAGCACCACGTTCATCAATGTTGACAGACTTGTACCACAGCGAGAGCAAATTTGAACAACAATGCAGACATTCCACATTTTGATGGTCACAGGCAAATCCAACAGGACATGACTGAGACACCCATTTTCTCCGAAACTTTTTTTAACACTTTCTTTTTCCCTTCAAAAGAGACAAAAATTATACAGGAGAAGAAAATTTAAAAATTTTTGCTAATTCTTTCCAGTAAATTACCAGTACTAAATTTTTATAAAAACATTGATGGGTCCAGACTTGCGCATTATTCTCCAAACGCATCAAATACGCACGAAAAAATTTGCTAATAAGAACAAGTTTAACGAACGAACCAAATATACCAAACATTTTCTGAGCATTGCGGTAAATAGAAATGGGCAAAGAATTTATTTAAAAAAAGGTCAAACATACCAAATGTTTGTCCGTTTGGGATATTTTGCGCGTTCGATTCGTTTGGAGAAAAATGCGCAAGTATATGGGCTCACCATAAGAATACTCAAAACACTAATTTCCTATTCTTCATCATTTTTCACGCTGGTACTGAAAAATAATGAAAAACTTACTCTCCAGATTCACTTTCGACTTCGTTAGCGGAACCGAAAGACTACAGAGGTACTTACATGCGTATTCTTTCATAAACAGTACATTGTGTACCAAGAGGGAAAAAACATTCCTCCTCAGGTGCACACCTTACATTATGAAACGACCACGTTACTGTTGAACTATTTGACTATAGAGTAATGGACTAGTAAAGCTCCACTAGCGTAATGTACTGTGTAATGTCAAGGCATGCGAGCACAAAAGTAGGCTACCCGAGAGTACCTTGTGCGTACTTTCGATGTTTTATTTGAGTTTACCAATTTAGAATACATTTGATAAGATCATCCTTTAAATTCACAAAGATAGCGTACATAAACGTAGATAAAAAAGTACGTCAAGTGGTACACAATGGTTGCTGATTCAGCGCTGGCACGTCTAACCAGAAATCATCATTCTTCACTGGTCCACTGTTACATAATCAAAGGTTGATCCTATGAAAAAATTGTAAGCACCTTTTTTACAAAATTTATGGGCCTTTTGTACGGACCTATTTATGCTGTAAAATTGAAAGGAAAAAGTTATAGTGAAAAAACTGGTTTAAGATTTTTTCTAATTTCGTTTTCAATGAAATTAATAATTAAATTTTTGAAAAAAAACGAAACCGACTGGACTGCATGTAGGAACATAAAATATAATAGAACTAAAACGTTACTAAAATGTTGAAAACAAGTTTTCCAGGTTTTATAATAGCAATTTTTTTACAATGTGGAACAGGCTGGCAGAAATGCCGTCCAAGTCACATGTTATAAATATATGAAACAAGATTTTTGAATGAAGCAATGTAGATCCCTTCATATTAAATATTTCTCTGATGCAATTTTTGGTAAATTTAACATGGATTTGACAACCTTGAAATACATAGCATTATGACATATATTCAAAACATTAGGGAGTTTTATTTGTTAAGAATGTTTAAATTCATTAGATGTGCTATCGAAAACTGTCCACTTTCCATTTGATTTCAATCAATTTCATATTAGGCTTAATGATGAAATCAACATTCATTTAAATATCATTTATTGCATAATTTAATCAGCGAGAACCAAACAATATTGATTTTCATATCAATATTAAAAGGCGACTGCGTTAGTTGTAATTCCACTTTGTAAAGAATTACTATTATAAAACCGGGAAGACTTGTTTTCAACATTTTAGTTCCATTATGTTTTATGTCCCTACATACAGTAGGTTTCATTTTTTTTCAAAAATTTAATTATTTGAATAATTTTTTATGAAGTGCAAAATAAAATTCTCTAGCAGTTTTTAACAATAAGAAGAATTTACTCTAGAAGTGACAGATAATTGTTGATATTGTAATATTTGGACAAAACTAAATTTGATTTTCAGCCTATTGTTTTTTTCTCAATTACATAATTCAGATTTATTTATTGGTCAACAACCAAATTCAAATCAGACACAAGGAAAACAATTTCAAAGTTTAAAATTGATTTTAAATACTGTTAGATTTACTCTATTGGACTATATTAACAGTAATAGTAATAACAATTTAACAAAAAGGCATATCAAAAAATGTATGCTATGATGTATCACACAATAAAATATAGAAACTCAAAATTGAGCCCCTTTTAGGAGCCACTGCAGGTTAAAGAATAGGTTGAATGGAAAAATGAACACCAAATTTGGACTCAGCGCCTCAAAAAACATATTTGGTAATGTATTACACAATAAAATGTAAAAACTTGAAATTAACCTCCATTTGGGGCTGAAGAATGGGTCAATCGGCAAAATGAACACCAAATTCGGACTGAGCTCCTCAGAAAACATACTTGGTGATGTATCAAACAGTAAAATGTTAAAACTAAAAATTTTGCTGTCTGAATGTTTATATGTGCATAACTAAGGTAGGCTAATATAATACTGAGAGAATGGTGTTATCTGAAATATTTATATAACCAGAGAAATATATCCTAGACACTTTTGGGTGATCCAATCAAGATGTGTTATTCCATTTTATTTGGAATCTGGGCTTGTGATTGGTTATCTAACTTTTTTGATGAAAAAAATTTCCAAATTTTGAATCTAAGTTTTGGGTCATCTATGGGGAATTTTTCGGATTTTTTTAGCCAATGTTACTCACTGTAAAAATACCAATTTTTTGAACCATAATTCGTATTTTTACGATGAATATTGAACGCTGCAGAGTGGCAAAAAATTTCATTAGATTGTCAGGAAACGGATTAAACACAATACCTCTTTCTGACGCAGTCGGTAAAAATTTATTTGTCGTTGAAAAATAGGCGAGTTTCTTATCGAAAATTTTTTTATATAATTATTAATTTTTGAAATAAACGGCAACAGAAAACGGAAAAATGTCCACGAATCAACTAATTTTCATTCCTCAATTACGAGTAAGTCCTTGCTGATAAAAAAAATATTGTTGGCGGCAAATTTGAGAGAATTTTCTCCTCTTTACAGCAATACCATCCTAAGCTTTCGAGCTTCAACACAGCGGCTAAGCAAAATAAGTTTTTCTCAAAACAAAAATGCTGTTATTTCAAACGAGATTTTCACGATGCTTCACTGGCAACACTAACTTTTCAGTGCTAGGACCGAAAAGTGAACTTTACGGACCTGTAAACTTCACTTCTTGGTCCTTGGATCCGAAAATAGTTGAACGAGGTTATTTTTCTGAATGTTTCAGTTCTACTACCAAAACGTAGTTCTCGGATCCAAAAACTAAAAAGAGCTTTCAGTCCTAAAATGAGGGCAGAAAAAGTGCTACGGGATCGGAGGCGCATAAATAATAATGCTGCCGAATTTTCGTGCATCTTTGTCGATCTTCTCTTCGATAACTCACACGATACGTGGGTAGGTACACGATAATAGTAATTTTTCTAAGAGTTTTTCAGTGTCACCTGCCAATCAATGGATGGCATCGAGTGACCTACCCTCGTTTGGAAGACGAACGTTCAGTATTTACAAATAGGCTACCTACCTACCTACCTACCCGTACAGTACAGGCGGACCTTTAGGGGTACCTAACATAGGCTTACAGGGCGGTAGCATACGCTCCTCCCGACCCCAATAATCTTGTTTTCTTTTAGATGACACTACAATCGCACTGAGGTGGCGTAACCTTCAATTCGAAGCAACGTAAACGTAAATTACGTTATCAACGTTTACCTGCACACACCATTAAACTACGCATAATAAGAGTTCTTTTATCGATGGCTTAGAGCAAGCACACGCGCCTAATTCAGGTCTCTCTCCCATATCCCTCTACCTCTTTATTTATTGATAAACTGAGTGTACAAACAATAACAACAACAACAACATCAACATCAACGCGGGCACACAATAAACGGATTCTGTATTTAACTGATGCTATGCCGGAAGATGGGTGTCGTCCTAGGGCCGCCGTATTTAGCACTTCACTACTTTGATAAACGCCAAATCGCGTAGCGTAAATAGCGAATTATTGTCGAATACGAACAACGCCCATTAGGGCGGATACGGCCGTTTTATTTATTACCGTTACGCGATTTTTACGCATTCTTTCTGGTGGACCCTCTCTCTTACGGCTGGCTGCTGGCGGAGACCGAGAGGCCAAATCTTTGACTGTGCATAACCGTATGGACTGAGCATGGTGATAAAAACGTGAAGGCAAGGCATCAAAATAAGTATCATTGGAGGAAGGTTTTCCGCCTTTTTAGGGTTTTTTCAAGCAAAAACCCTATTAAAATCGCAATTTTTCTTCTTCTCCTTCTTCATTTTTTTCAGCCTGCGTTCTATGTTTTCTTTTTCAATTGTGAAAAATTGAAAATAAAATTTTCATCTATTTATATATGATGTTATCTGTGGCCATTTATTTTTTTTTTTATTTTAATTTTGCCATAAATTTATGGAAAATGTGACAATCTACAATACGTTACAATTTCAACTGTTTCGTCTTTGTTAAGTAACTATTATTAAATGGAATATACAGCTATGTCGCTTCCTTTCAACAGTTGTTTTCTTTTTGAAAATACTTCTGAAATTTCTCGATTATTCGTGTTTTTTTTTCAGTTTTTATTCATGGTTGTTGTTAATGATGTCACCCTAGGATCACTTTTCATGATAAATAAAACAAACCTAAATAAAAAATAAAAAATAAAAAAATCATATAAAAATAAAGCGAAAATCCTGTTGCCACATCATCTAGCGATGTAGCTTGTAATTAAACTAGAATATCTCATCACCTAATAATGCAATGATGATGAATGAGAGGTTAAAATACTCGGGAAATTATACTTGATCGAATGAGTCCTCCTCATTCACTTCATCTGGTTCACTTGGACCAGAGTTACAGGTAAATATGAAAAGAGAAACACCTTCCAAGTCTATTCTTTTCTCATTCAAACAAAACTGTCATGACATCTGATGGAGCTGGAGTGGTGTATATGAGCTCATGATACTGGGAATGTTGTGCATAATCGAATAAGCCTTCATTCATTTCATTGCGAACATTTCAAGTAAAGTTATAAAGAAATATAGGATGTTCAGTCCAATCAAAGACCTAATAAAACAAAAATGACGCATATAGTCTTCGAGACACTTCACTGATTATTCAGTGATCCATATTTACTTAATTTGATCTAATTGGAACAATGTTACAGTTGGAAAAAAAAAATTTGCCATTAAGTTTACTCACCTGCCATTGATTCAATTAGCGAAATTATCCTTATCAATGGATAATTTTTGACAATATATATACTTAAGAATGTGCAACAACTGGGAAATAAATTAATTTCAATAAAATTATAACTAAAATTAAAAATTTTGAGTTCAAATACAGTAAAGTAGCCGCAATTCTGGTAATAATAATCATCTTAATTCCTCCAATGATACTTATTATGTTGCCTTCAATCGCATTACACCAACTAGTCAAATAAACTCGTCTATATAGTTATATATAGTAAAAGAGCCAAATAATGTCAAGTTCTGCGACAATTGATCATTTTGTCGATACATTAGATTCACACTCGATCTAAAAATTGATTTTGAAAGGGAAAGCAACAAAAATGGAAAATTCTCGTTGTTGTTGAAGAGAATTTTCAAGTGGTTGTACTTTGTTGTAACTATAAGCTGTATGGTAATTGTTTGAATGCCCTCTTCACTCGTCATCTTTCAATAAAGAATGACTGGCTATAAAACCGATTGTCAATAACAAATGATTAATTCACCTTGCAAGTTATAAGCTGCATATGGGTGTGAAATATTTGGTTAATTTTAACAAATTTCTCTCCCATAACCACAAAAAAAAAAAAAATCCCCAGTATTAGTGACTACCACAAACTGTTACATTTAATGTGATAACATTTTCATCTTCAATATCAATGTTTTGCCATCAACTATCGAAACTGTGTTAACAAATACGTGGATTTCCTCATAACTGTTTTATTAATGTTGTATGAAATATCGATATTTCGATGTGTCGTAAGAAAGCTATGTAGTTTGTATCGATATATTATCAATAATCGGTGGAAAATTTAACAAAAAAAACGACATCGAATGTAAAAACAAACCCGTATTTTGTTGCAGTGAAAATAAAAATGTTATCACATTAAAAAAAAACAATAAAACAAACAAATAAACAAATTTAAACAACACAACAATAAAATTTCAATTGAAATTCACTGGATGCTTTATTTTTGTTGTTCTGCACTCCACCTACACTCACTCACTAACACTTAGCGCAACTACTCTCGATAGCGCGTACTAACAATATTCAGGTTGTGCGAACAAACACAACTTTTTTCATTCGTTCACCCGAGAACGCTGAAACTCATTTCCCACTCAAACTTTAATCTTGTAATGGAGGGAGATTGTTCATCTTCCTCAAACTTGTAAATTGTACTTTAAATCATTGCATTACAATATCTCTAACTAACTTGTTTCTTTCCTTGGATTTCAACCTCACTTCATGGTAGGCAGAGCTGCAATTCCAGAACAGTTAGTACGGAGTGATACTTAATCTTTCATTTTGTTCTTTTTTTTTGCTATAGTATCCAAAAAGTTTAAGGAACTATAAGCTTTTAATTTCGTTAAGTTAATTTTCTTTACGAAGTATATTTTAATTCATGAGTTGTTAACTCGGTGAATTTTTTTTTTCGTTTAATTTTTTGAAAAGTTCATTGAAAATTATTCGAGGTCAATTTGAATTACATTGGCGCCAAAGTAGTTTAACGCCATTTTAATCATCTTCCAAAAAATACTGGATCGTCTTTTTGCGGTAAGGTGAAACAAAAAGGATTTTCGACATGGGATTGCAGATTACTTCGGACCTGGATCGTCTGTTACAGCAAGGTGAATCATCAAAAAAGTTCAAAAATCAGAGATTGCTGTTACGTCGAACTCAACTATCGTGATCTTCAAACGCCATCATCCACTAAAAATCATCATTGAAACTTCGTCAATCAAGTGCTGCTGATTCAACCGATTTGTATGCTGCCAAGACTGAAATTCTCTGAAGATGACCTGAGATTGATCCAAGTACTGACTCACGGGAAAACGCCTATTACTCACGAACTCAACTGGGAAATATTCAACGGAATTCCGCAGATTACGGGTAATGTAATTTTTGATACTTTCAAGTTATATATTTCATTTACTATTGCGGAAAATGATGGGATATATTCAGTGATTTTGTGGGATATTGAGCGAAATTAGTTATATAAAAATTTTTTTTTCTCTTTGAGAAATTTTTTTTCCTTCAATTTCCAAAACGCTTAATTTCAAGAACCCCCTTTAGTTCGGCAAAAATCAAGTGAAATTTCACAGGACGATTAAGCTTAAAAATAAATTCGAATAAAGCAGGTTACGAATGATAAGATTTTGGAAACAAATTGCTAATTGCACATCAAACTGTGAAGGAACAATAAAAATTAAAGAAAAAGATTATAAAAAATTATTCAATACTTTTGAATACAAAAAAATAACAGATGTAAGAATTAACTTAATTGAATTTCCATTCTGGAAAACATTCTCGGGAGAAATAGTTTTAGAAACCTTCTCAGTAAATGTTAGTGGAATAATCCACTATAAAAGAGGTATCGAAGTCGCAAAATTCATAGAAATTTCAAAGAATATTTTCAGTATTCAAGCTTTGGACTCGATAGAATCCTTCAGAATTTTTCTTGAAAATTTTGAGAGAAAATCCTCTTTAAAAATACGTAAAATTACGAAAATTAAAACATATAATATAATATTAACAAGCAAAATACTTTCATAATTGAACAAATTTCATGTTTTAACAATTTATTGTCATAAAAGAAAAAATACTTTGTCATATAGTACAAGTTTACTTGTGAAATTTCATGTCACAAAATTCCTTTGTTCAAAATACTAATGCATAAACTTGAAAATTTATTACAATAAAATATTACAGATAGCATTCAAAAATAATTTTCAATAGATCCTTTGTTATAGACATTCACAAGGATTCAAATTTAAACAAGACTTCTTCAAGTTTAATTTTGAAATATACTCTCAGTTGAAATATTTTTTTCTTCTCTCATATTTTAAAATACAAATATATACACGAATAATATTACGAAAATTAATAATTCAAATAAAAATAATTATTAATTAAAAAATAAAATATTTTTTTCCAAAAAAATAAAATAAAATTTTTTTTGCAATTAATTTTTTTTGAAAATAAATTTTATTATTTCTTTTCAAAATTGAGTTGTCGGAACTAAGTACACTACCAAGTACTCCATTAAGCATGAATACGACAAGTAAGAGAACCACTACCCCATCTCCTCAAGGAGGATCAGGCTCTGGGAGTACACACCCTCAAGTACATTATGTTATGCCAGCTGATAAAACCATACATCCATTACAAGGTCCAAGTGGGAAAATATTTGATGGTCAATATTACTTGGACTGGAAACGTATGATCATAGCTTTAATAAGGGGTTTGGGATATTGGGATGTTTTTGGACCACACCCTGAACTAAAAATTTATATCGAAAATATGGACAATTTACAATACAGACCATCTTCGAACTCTGATAAAGCATATTTTAAAAAACAAGAATGTGCCAAAGCATTTATCATGGAACAAATGACATATAATGTATCAAAACAAATTAGGGAGTGTAAAACAGTAGATCAAATTTTTGAAAAATTAGATATAACTTATGGTTCTAAAACCAAAATAGTTGCAAATATAGCAAAATCAAAATGGACAGCTTTTCGCTTTACACCTGGTGGTAATATAAGAGGTTTTTTAAATAAATGGGACATATGAGTACAAGAAGTTCGTGATGCAGGGAAGGAAGTATCTGAAGAAGAGGAATTGGAAAATCTTCAATTGGCACTAGGATACGAGCAAACAATTGCAAAAATGCAATTTGATAATCTCCCTGAAAATAGAAAAAATTTAGAAGTATTCAAACAAATATTAAAAGAAGACCGTGATCAAAAAATGAGAGATAAACAAATTAAATTACAATACCAATCGTCTAACAAAAAATTCGATAGTAATGGGAATAAATTTAAAAATAATAATACAAATTATAATAATAATAAAGACAATAGATGGAATAGAAATAATAATTATAGATGAAATAATAACACAAATGGAAATAATAATGGAATAATAATAATAATTATTATAGAAATAATAATCCAAGAAATGAAAATAATAATCAAAATAATCAAAATAATTATAATAAAAACCAAAATAGTAACAGAAATAATAATCAATCACCTAGAAAAAATAATAAAGAAGAAAGATGTTTCATATGTAACCAAACGGGACATTATAAAAATAAATGCTCTGATTATAAACCTGAAAATAAAGAACAAAATAAAGAAAAACCAAAAAATAAAGATAAAAAAGAAGAAGAAAGACCAATAAAATTATCATACATGGTTAAAAAATACAGCAACAACGAAGACTGGCTTTTAAAAAAATTAATTAAAGATAATACAAAAAATGAAAATTATATACAACTAAAAAAAAATGTTACTTGATGGGGGGGGCGGAAGTCCATCTCACATCAAATATAGAAAAATTAATTAATGTAACCAAATTTAAAATTCCAGTGAAATTACAGTGTGCACTTAAAGACACGTATTTATATGCTACACATATGGGAAACATGAGAATATTAGTAGAAAATGAAAATAAAATTCAAACAGCAATTGAATTATTAGAGGTCCATTATGTACTGGATCTGTCATTGGATATTATGTCTGGAATTAAAGTGACAGAATCTGGAATATTACATATGGACCAGGGAAAAGAAAAAATACAAACATATTTCATAGAAACTGGAGACATTCCATTTACATCTTATAAAATTGATGGTGTCTTTCAGGTAAATTACGATTACATAAATATACCAAAAGAATGTATGCCCATCACTCAAAATCAAGATGATGACAAATGGGATTCCTTTTCTGTCGAATTAGAAATAGAAGAAGAGGAAGAAGAACCCATTAATAATAATAATTTAGAAGAAAGTGATGAAAATAATAATACTACAACAGAAAATAATAATGAAGATAATAATAATAAAAATAAAAAAAAAATAATATTTCAGATAATTCATTAGAAATAATTCAAAATAACACAAATAATCATAAAAAAAATGATTTGGCATAGACGACTAGGCCATTTAAATGGAAAATACATGAGATATTTACATAAAGTCACAATAGGAATTCCAAAAACAATTAATTTTAAAGATGATGATTTCATAAATTGTGAAATTTGCAAAATAGCAAATAGCCAACGTCTAGGCCATAATAATGTTAGAAATAAACCCCAAAGGAGACTGGAAATTATATCCTCCGACATTATGGGACCATTCACACCCACAATAGCTAATCAAAAATATATATTAACATTCATTGATAATTATAGCAAATACACCTTCGTAATACCAATATCAAATAAAAGTCAAGTATTTACAGAATTCAAAAATATTTTTCTCTCAATGAAAAAGAAATTCCCTGAAACACCAATAAGTCAAATAAGATGCGATAATGCAAAGGAATATACAGATCAAAAATTGGTAAAATTTTGTGAAGAAAATGGAATACAAATAGAAAATGTAGTTCCTTACTCGCCAGAATTAAATGGAATTGCTGAACGTCAAAATCAAACTTTGATGAAAAGAGTAAGAAGTTTACCAATTGATGGTTATCTAGATATTAAATATTGGGCACATGCAATAGCTACAGCTGCATATTTAATAAATAGATCACCAACAAGAGTAAATTCAGAATACAAAACTCCATACGAAATTTTTTTTGGCAAAAAACCTAATTTGTATAATTTAAAAATTTTTGGATCATTAGTTTATAGACATATTCCACTCGATGTTCGACAGCAGAATGCGACTTAATCTAAAAATAAAAATGAACAGAGAATAGACCCAAAATTTGAACAAAAGAGGGGAAAAGGGAATACTCATGGGATATACCACTACGGGATATTGCATTAGAGATCCCTTCTCAAATAAATTTAATATATCTTGTGATGCTAAATTTGACGAAAATAAAAATATATCAAACTTAAAAAATTGTGAACAAGAACTGGTACTCAAACCAGCAAATTTTGTAAAAAATTTAGTAAACATAAATACTTTTAACATTACAAAAACTATAGATAATAAGTGGATTGAAGACTGTATACCAACATGCTATAAGGATGTTAAAAACAACCCATTTAAAAAAGAATGGATGAAAGCTATTGGGGATGAATTTATTTCCATAGGGGAAATGGACGTCTGGGAAGAGATAGATTATGACAAATCCTTAAAAACAATAGATACAAGATGGGTTTTTGTAACAAAAACAAACGACGAAGGATACCACCAACCAAAAGCAAGATTAGTTGCTAGGGGCTTCAAGGATAGAACCGAATATGAGTTAGGACAAGTATTCGCAAAACATCGTCTAAATCATGGTATAATTTAATAAATGAATATATTTAAAAAATGGATTTTGAAAGATCCAAAACAGACAAATGTTTATACTTTAAAAAATCAAAAGAAAAAATAATTTTTATGATCACATAGGTTGATGACATATTAATAGCATCAAATACTCCCAAATGGATTAAAAATGTAAATGATTTCTTTAAAAAAAGATTTACCATGAAAATAATTAATAACCCAAGATTTTATTTAGGATTTGAGATCATAAGAGATAGGAAAGAAAATACAATAACATTAATACAGTCAAGATATATAGAAAAAATATTAAAAAAATATAATCAAAACGAATCAAATTTCATAAACACACCCATAGAAACATCCCTAAAAATTGAAGAAGATGAAAACTGCACAGACGATACTAAATATCGTTCAATGATTGGAGCCCTGTTATATCTAGCTAGAATAACAAGACCCGATATTTCATTTGCAGTAAATTTTTTCTCGAGATTCCAAACAAAATCAAACTCCAAATTAAAAAATCATGTGAGACGAATATTTAAATATGTGAACACGACAAAAGAATTTTCAATTAAATTCACATCGGATAGTAAAGGCATACACTCTTTTGTAAATGCTTCTTATGCCCCAGATGTAAATGATCAAGAAATAAAAATATCAAATTTAAATTTAGGAAAATCTATATCAGGATTTTTAATATATTTAAATGGGGATTTAATAAATTGGAACGTAAGAAGACAAACAATCGTAGCTAAAAGCTCAACTGCTGCTGAAATAATAGCAGTATTTGATGCTTTGGACGATATACAAGTTACATTCCTTTTACAAAAAGAAATATTTGAGGAAAATGACCCTGTAAGAATATTTGAAGACAATAATCAGCCCTCAGAATAATGTCAGGAGGAGCTCAAAAACGAGCAAGGGCCTTAATGATAAAATGTTATGCCATTACACAATCGGTGGAGGATAAAGAAATTGAATTCAAAACTGTTGGTACAAATTCACAATTAGCTGACATGCTAACTAAAAGTCTTGACAAACAAAAATTCAGAAACTTAGTCGACAAAATATTAACAACATCAAATCTCTTACAATAAAATTTCTCGAATTCATAATAATTATATGGGAAAATCATTTATTTTAAAAGGGGAAGGAATAAAAATATTCGAAGTTAATAATATGTCAAGTCACAGATCGCTGAATATAATAATCTCGTTTTTTGTAGCATAGTACATGAAATTATAATGTTTGAGAAAAGAAAAGAAAAATCACTTGTTCAAACAAAATTAATAATATATTATATTCTTTAGGCCAAAAAATACTTGTTGAAACAAAATTTATTTTCGTTTAGGTATTCATTGTCATCTCTGCAAATTCAACTTTTGAATGAACAGAGATTTGAATACAAATCATCGACATGATTTCACACGTTTAGTTGATATTAGTTTATCACATTTTGGAACACCCTTATTCAACAAGTACTAAACAAAATTGAACAAAATTTTTCTCGAACAGCATGAAAGATCAAAAAAATATCAGAATCGAAATCCATTACCGCAATATAATATGTCGATAAATAATTTCAAAAATACATCGAAATATATGTTATAATCTAGTCATTATTAATCATTTATTTAATTTTATGTAATTTATTTTATTTATTTTGTTTGGGAAATGAACATAAATGTACAATAATATGATAATTGAAAATTAATTATTTATAATATTCGTTCTCGCGATAAATCATGTTCGCTCGTTTCGTTGGACTGTGGGGGGTGTTGTTCTGCACTCCACCTACACTTGCTCACTAACACTTAGCGCAACTACTCTCGATAGCGCGTACTAACAATATTCAGGTTGTGCGAACAAACACGACTTTTTTCATTTGTTCACCCGAGAACGCTGAAACTCATTTCCCACTCAAACTTTAATCTCGTAATGGAGGGAGATTGTTCATCTTCCTCAAACTTGTAAATTGTACTTTAAATCATTGCATTACAGTATCTCTAACTAACGTGTTTCTTTCCTTGGATTTCAACCTCACTTCAATTTTTGATAGATTGCTTCACCTATTTTCCATTCGGTAGCAAACGCTAAATGTTACCAGTGTGTTCCAAAACTCAAGTACCTTATTCTCTACAAGTTTATGTATGCTCAGTTGCAGTGTTGACTTTTTACAGGAAAAAAAGTATGACTAATAGAACGCTCCTTCATAAATTTGAATCGTCATTTTTTCTATTTGTTGTCCACCTCTGATGCCAATTTTCATTCCTCATTGGTACGTGCTAAATTTTTATGAAACTTGTCCGGAATGGTGGGTCGAATATTTGTGGAGGCTCTTTAAAGGTGTCGCCAAGGTAAAAAAGTTGAGAACCGCTGCACCAGAAGTCTTGATCTAGAATGTTATGTAGTGAGGAAACATATTCTGTTTTGACTTCAATCTGAAGTTTCATCTATCTACTCAAATATGGAGTGTAGTTGCTATTTGTGGTAGCTTTTAGCGGAAAAAAGAAGTGGACGTTATTTAAACGATTTCACACAGACCCAAAATAATGGTGCCCATAGGAAATGATTTTGACTATACTGAAAAAAAAAAAAGAAATAAAAAAGATATACTGAAAGGAAAATGGGGACGAAGAGACGACACACCGATTAGGCCAAGATGGCATGTAAAACACAAAAATTTTTGATGTTGTTCGCAATAAAGGTCGTAATGAAATGAAATTAGGAACGTACTTTGCGACAGGAAGTTGTAAAGATGGAGGCGATGTCTGTTCGGTTTTCGCTTTCGTAGAGTCAACAGTAATCTGCAAATTCCCGTTTTTAGATACGTCGGCGGCGACAAGAAGCGATTCGTCTGTAGCGTTTCTTTGCCAAACTTTGGTGGCGCAGTTCACCTAATTTATAAACAACAACAACAAAAAAACGACAACAGCAGTGTTAGAAAAATCTAAAAAAACCACAATATTTTACGTAGGTACCTACTTATTAATAACTGTTATAATTTGGAAATGATTTATTGGTAGTCTGTAAAGTTAGGACTAAAGATGAACTATCAACGGAGGCGTCTTTTTTTTTTTTTTTTTTTTTTTAACAAATGGGAATTTGTTAATCGTGCATGCGCTATAGTACTTTTAGTTTCTGTTGAAACTGATAGGTTCAAGAAACTATAATACGTCAAGAGGCTTTTTAAGTAAGTTTTCTTCAGAAAATCGACTTATTAAACTTGGTGCGGTATTAGCCCCTATGGTTGAGGGTGGGTACGTTTTTCGTTTCATGATCTCAGGAAAATTTTGGCACCAATAACTCATATTTATATACATATACAGACAAAGAGAGATAGATGAAAGTCCATTTCTTGTTCCCGTATAGGTTACGATTTCTATCAGATAATCACGAAATTTGGTACGAACATTTATACTGAGCCAAGGACCAGACCTATTGATTTTGATGCGCATTGGCAGGACGGTTCTTCCAGTACCACTATTTTTGTTTTTATTTTGGCTAAAAAATGCTCAATTTTTCACTAATAGCCTCGAAATTTAAAGTAAGTATTTATTTTGATTCGTTGTAATACGATTCTAATTTTGGCGCGAATCGGCTCTGCGGTATTTCCGGTACCGCTGTTTTTGTTTTTATACTGGTCATAAAATGGGGAATTTCGGAAACATATGTACGAAATTTAAAATAAATATTCATTAAAATTTATTGTAACATGCTACCAACTTTGGTGCGGATCGACTAGACGGGACTTCCGGTATAGCTTTTTCTCCACTTTGCATAAATTTTTCTTTTTACAAAAATTAACCACATGCTCATATTTTCTTTTTTTTTTTTGTTTTGTAACTTCATTATATTTCATTGGTTTCATTTTGAATTATATGGTGATGTACCATACTTTATAATCTTAATATATTTTTCATTTTTTCTAGAAAAAAGGCTTTTATATTTTATATTGTCTAATATTTCGTCAGCAGCTAACACATTTCAAACAATCATAACACATCATTAACGCATATAAATTTACAGACAATTAATATGACAGTCAAAATTCATAATTATTTTTCTCGAAAATCTACTTTCTCTAGCGAGTCTTGCTGCGCTAGAGTTTCTAACACTTTATTTTGCTTTGCGGTACAAGCCGAGTCGTCACACATCGCCGATGTGAAGAAGATGTATGTAGTCTCATGCACGTTTTATAATTCTAGTCTACATCATTAGGTCTGTTCGATATAGTAAAAAGGGCTTCAGTTCGAGTATCTTGTAAAAACAGACAGTTCGATTCAGAGAAGAGCGGAAATGGTTCTCTGAAAAAGCTGTATAATTTCCAGGGTGGAATCCGAAAAAAACTTTTCTCAAATAGTACCGAATCTTCCGACTTGACTCGGAGAGTTAGTAGTTCTGCTAGTAAAAAGTTCTCTTCCAGAGATGTGATCGTATTCGTGTTGCATGCCCTATGATACTTATAATTTCTTCTTTTTTTTTTTAAAGTTCTTTTATTCGTTCTTTTTAAGATATAACTTTGTAGAGTTTTCCACTTCACACAGAAATTACTCGGAACTAAAACCGTGGGAATGGGGGAATTTAAAACGAACTTCTAACAGAACTTCTCGAGAACCACAACTTGGAGTGTAACACTTCTTCGTCACATCGACTACAACAACTGAAATGTGTGGTAATTTTGGATTCAAATTTTTTTAAAGATTTCCTTAAAAGCAATTGGAGGTTTTTCATACATAATGGGTACGTACTCTTCGCTTTGGCAGCATAGTGGCAAAAACTGAGAAATCAGCATCTACCTCAGACAGTTGCTTTATTTGGTGAATTATTGATTTTAAATAAGTACGCGATGTGATTTTTTATCACACAATTATCACACCGTATTGACTATCAACAATCGATGATTTAACGAACACGAAAACATTCATACAGAAAGAAAGATACGTGTTTCACAAGATATGCGACTGAAACTTCCTTGAATCACGTTCTCTTGGCAACTTGACATGTCATGTGTTAGGAAAAATTGCCTATACAAAACTATAAGGCGAATGACGAAGAGTTCGTAATTAACGCTTGTAATACACTTGAGATCATTATTTTGATTCAAAGGGATGTACAAAATTTTACTCGACAGTTATAGTTTTTTGAGTAGGTTCTTCAGAAAATCTACTTACTACGTTGGTGCGGTATTAACCCCCAGGGTTGGAGGTGGGCACGTTTTTCGTTTCATGACCTCTGGAAAATTTTAGCACCAATAACTCAAATTCATATATTATATGTACATATAGACAGACAGAGGGACAGATAGATAGATAGATAGATAGATATAAGTACATTTCTTGTTCCGACGGTACAGGTTGCTGTTTTCATCAGATAAATACGAAATTTGGTACGTATATTTCTACTAAGCCAAGGACTAGATCTATTGATTTTGGTACGGATCGGCCGGACGGTTCTTTAGGTTCCACCATTTTTGTTTTTATTTTAGCTATAAAATGCTCACTTTTTTATCATTAGCCACGAAATTCGGAACAATTATTTATCATAATGCATTGTAGTACGCTACCAATTTTGGCGGGGATCGGCTAGACGGTACTTCCGCAATCGCTTTTTTTTTTTTATATTGGTCAAAAAATGCTCTATTTTGGAGCAATATGTTCGAAATTTGAAACAAATATTCATTATAATTTATTGTAACATACTATCAGTTTTTGTGCGAACTGACCTGACGGTACTTCCGGTAAAGACATTTATTTTTTAGTCTGGCTATAAAATGTTTAATTTTGAACAAATATTTATTATAATTGATTGTAACATTCTATCAGTTTTTGTGTAGGTCGACATGATGGTATTTCCATCAAGTAAATTTTTATTTTTAATTGTTTCAAATACTGTAATTTTGAAGTTCAGAAAAAATATTTTTAAGTATGTATTCTTTAGAAAATCTACTTATTAAGCTTAGTGCGGTATTAACCTCCAGGATTGGGGGTGGGTATATTTTTCGTTTCATGACTCCCGGAAAATCATGGCACTAATAACTCAAATTTACATATATATATGAGTCAATTTATTATTCCCAAGGTACAGGTCGCAATTTTTGTCCGATTATTACGAAATTTGGTACGAACATTTATACTAAGCCAAGGACCAGGCCTATCGATTTTGATGCCGATCGGCCAAACAGTACTTCCAGTATCACCTTTTTTAATGTTATTTTGGCTATAAAATGCTCAATTTTGTACCAAATGTCACGAAATTTATACGTACATCAATATAATAATATGACGAACATATTTGTTACATATACCTTCTAGTCTTTTCTAATTTAATTAAGAGGGTAGATAACTCAATCATAAGGGAAGGGACCACATATACTCAACTGTCTCTTCCAAAACCTCACCCCCGCAACTATTCCACCATCATCAAAAAACACATACAATTTGTACAAGTCAAGCTTTTTCTGGAAAAAAGGGAGGTCCAGACGACTGGATTCTCCCCTTATCTACAACCTTGGATTTTACCTTTCATTCTTCCAGATATATAAAACATTACCGATTTTTAATTTAAAATATTATGTCAAAGTACGTACATGTAACGTATATTTTCGTCTATTTTTAGAGATGACGAACATATTCGTTCACTCATTTTCGAATACCAAAAACGTAGATATTTATCAACAATTATCATCCTATAACTCTTTATAAACAACCACTAAATTACCCGTATTTAATTTTATGAATATAGATATACTTTCGGTATATTCATGACCTAATTGTGCCTGTCCCTCGAGTACTCGACGAGTCAGCACAACCCTATAATAACAACACCCTACCTCACTTTACCTATCCGACACGTACGTTTTCATACCCTGAACAAGTATATAATCCCTCGATTCAGTGGAATAAGACACAGTTCCTCGACAGCTACTTCTAAGTACCTGGAACCTCTCTTGTAGAAGTCTCTAGTGAACAGATAGTCTTGCTTGTTGAATTGTGATTGTATATGTATAACTATTAACGTATATTTATGTACTGTGATGTACAAATTATTATTTTATTAAATGTGTAAACTCACTCATGTGTTTGAAATATTATTGAGTCTCTAATTAATGTTAAGGTCCACGATAGTGTG
>WOFM01000329.1:199255-266913 GCA_011428145.1 Ericerus pela
TCTTCCTCTCGAAAAATGAGAGAAGACACATTTTTCTTTTTTCGTTTTTAATTATTGCAATCAGAACTCTCGCGGGAGAATAATCCCATTTGATGTATTTGCGATCCTGAAAAACGTCTGCTGGAGTTTGCTATCTGCCATTCATAATCAACTTGCCGGATATGGACTTGGCTGCTATCATTTGTCTGGGGATGTGCCACGTTTTCAATGTTCGAGTCAACTTATAATAAACTGAGTTTTGCAGCAACAAGACTTTTATTTCCCTGACAGCCAACAGGTAAAATAATATAATTTTCTCTTGTGATGTGGAGTAGGGGTTTTGTCTAGCATCTCGCAATGGGTCTATTGTAGGGCATTTCTCATTGGGTGACGTATTTTGTACACTAGGTAGTCTGTGGGGTTGAACCATGACCGTATATATTTAACCTCTTTACATGTGGGATGTATTCTTCGTTTTTATTAGGGATCCTTTTTACTGGTTTTGATACTAATTTTTCTTCCAACTTTTTGTTCTTCTTCTGTCCTACTAAACTTTGGTCCTAATATGCCTAGCCCTGCCTGTAATTGTGATGTTCCCAAATGTCACAGCATAACAGGATGAAAATGACCAATTTCAGAACTCTTAATTTTCTCACTCCTTAATTACTGTTTTTACACCTAATTGGTTCGTCTGTTTACTATACAGCTTTAAAAATGTCTTATTTTCATTTACTTACATTACCACTCTATTTTTTCCTTTAAAAAATCTCACTGTCATAACGGGGATTCGACTCAGTCACCGGCTGGTTTTATTGCCCCTGAATCAAATACAGCATTCTGCACACTAATTGCAAAATAGTATATTGTGCGACAAGAGCATAATGTGGACTATTTTTTTACAAAGTGTGAAAAATTTGCAGACGAGCTGAAGAAGAGTACTGCAAACTTGACACAAGTTAAAATAGCCCACAAGCAATTATCGCACACCATACTTTTTGCAACTAATGCACAAAAAAAAATTATAGCAATAACACCCACTCCCAATAAGAAAAAAAATTAATGAGGAAAATAAATTTTGGAAATTATAGATGAAAAAACACAAAAACTTCTAGTTTTCCAATACCATTTTCAGCTTTCTAGCTCAAATACCGACTAAAGAATCATTGATGGAAAGAGGAGAAGTTTCTAGATTTCAAAATACGGCAAATCTCCCATTAATTTGCACCTTTTTTTTTCGTTTATTTATTGTCAAATAGCCAAAGATAAGTAGAAAACTAAATGGAAACTTTTTAAATTTTATCTGCTTTTGATCATTACAAACCTTGGCTCTCTAACTTAATTTGAGACTGAGAAATGATTTGAGACTTTTTTTTTGAAAATTGAAATGTTGTGTTTGATTGGATTTGCAAATTGACGAAACGTTTTTCACGAAATAACTAAATAATAATATCAAAATGATTATATGTTCGAATATTTTACACCCTGTCGCGCAGGATTGAGATGCGCAAGAGTGTGTAAAGTACTTTACACACTCTTGCCCAGGATTTGGATGCGCGAGAGATTATAAAATTATCGGCTACTTCACAGGCCTAAAATTCGTTTGTTTTAATTTGCTTTACATGCATGTAAAACTCGTTCTTTTGTGCATGTGTTACAAAAAATATTGTATGCAACTTGGTGGAAGTGAGCAATTCATCAACTCTGCAATTGCCGTCCTCGCATATGGCTCGAGCTAGCAAACATTGCACAGGCTGAGCAAATGCTCACTTTGCTCCCAAATAGTTGCGTCATATACAATTCTATGATGTAAGCTGGAAGGGAGATCGGTGTGTAAGAGAGATTAAGAGATGTGAAGAGGCGCAGCGCATTAGAGGGAGATAAATGAGTTGATTAGTGAATGAAGAATGAGCTGACTAGCTTCGAATTTCAGATTTTTTTTAGCGGCAATTGTACGAGAAATCTAAATGATCTTTTTACGAAAACGATGTACAATTTTCTGAATGGTAGTCTAAATTTTCGTGTACTTATACTTAATTCCGCAGGCACAATATTAAATCATTCCTCCAGGATCGACTTGCATATTTTTTCAACACTCTACTCTTGTCTTTGACCGCAATTCAAAAAGAATGGATTAAACAGTCGCATGTATATCAGTTTTAAAAATTTTCTCCCTCCAGACCACATGCTTACCCCCTTCATGACCCATCCCTTTTAAATTCACAGATAAATTTCTACTCAATTTCTAGGCATAGTCTATAGCCGCCGCCTCGTCAAAGTGTGACATATTCGCGGAAAATTAAATCATAAAATGTCATGGCTGGTCGATGATTTTTCATTTTTCGCATTTTTAATTCATATTTTTTTTACACAAAAGTATCGAATAGTATTAACGTTTTTTTTTTCGTTTTTTTTTTCTTTCTAAAAATAAAGTGTCGTAGACGTGAAGGATGAAGTAAGAAAAAAAAAAAGTCAAAAATGGTGGCATGTAGTTGGCTGGCTAGTATGCCACTCTAATATTATATTAGGTATACGACCCAACGTCGTGTTTTTATTTTATTTTCATTTTTACTCGTCCCTTCGAAAAAATGCATTTAATTCTTTTAATTTACGAGATACCTACGTTTTATGCAGAATTTCATCCACATTGCATTGCAGCCCACAGTGAGCAAATGTAAGATCGTCAACGAATTATTAAATTTACGAAGTTAATCGCAGGCCAATGCACGAGTCCCATGCAACAATGGAGGAACAATTTTAAAGACGATGACGTAGAAGGTTAATTTGTGAAATTTTGAATGCATTTTTTTGTTTGTGAACGAGTACGTGTTTTTGTTTTCTAAATTGGACTGCGGTGGATATAAATAACGATGTGACGTTCGCTACGAAATGTGTGTCACCAGAATGAAACGAATAATTATATATAATTATTAAAATGAAAAAATTAAGGATACCACTCTCGCACCAACCAAACTATAATGTAAATGTAAGCGTATTTTAATGAAGCAACTGAAGACCAGATTGAGAAAACAAACCGAGTCTAGCAGCTAATTTCTTTCAATAATGTTCATAGATTTTTTCAGAAGTTGGTTTTTCTTTTGTTTTATTTTAAAGAAAATAAAAATAACCTAGAATGTTTACAGTTTCCAAGTACATTGCAACTCATCATTGTAAAGAAGTCATTGAGAAGTCCAGTACAGAAGAGTTACGTTCTGATGCCAGAAATTATAAGTGTTGAAAGGGTGATCCTGTTCATGTATGCTTGATAACTGTTTTTAAGAACAAAACAGACAGTTATGAAAGGAAATATTTATTGTGAGAAGAGAAGCTCCATCGACATTGGCGAATTAGCCTCGGTAATCGCATCGCAAGTCCACTAGAAGTTGAAGAACTGGCAATGGAAGGCGTATCCCAAGTAAAAGAATAAACTGTGTGATCCGTCATTAGCCATCCGCTTCAAATCAAAAGGGCTAAGTTCCATTCCAAGGCCTCGTAATGCCAAATAAATTGAAAACCAGCCTCCGAAGTAATAACAGCGAGCCGAGGATTATAGTACTCATTAATAAATCTTACAAACTCCATACCTGCCTCCCTGAGGATAAAATCTCCTACTTAATACCAATCAATGTAGACATACTCCAAGTTCACAGCTTCTCTTCTCTGTTGTGAAATACATAGAAACCCAACCATAATCCCTGCAAGTATGCCAACATTGTAACTGGTACGTAAGCAAATCTCCCCAAAAAAAGTTAATCTGAGTCCCATAACCACAAATTTGATGCATAATTTACGTGGGTAAAGGACATGTAGCTTAAATAGAAATTGCTTGACAAATTCCTCCAAATCAGGACAGTAAGTAAATCAAATGCTACGCTGCCAGGTACAAAAATCTTCATTGATCACTTCATCTGGAACCTAATGAGGTCAAAATTCTTGAATCAATGCCCCTCTATCTGAACTAAGCAATCCAAGAAGTAATAACAAAAATAAACAGTGCAATGAAAAATAAAACCTTGCTTCACAAGGACAACTTTGAAATGGCTTAACACAGTTGAAAAACTGATCACTAATAAGCCAGTTTTCATTAACTTCAACCATTCCAGTTGAAACAAAAACGCTTGTCCATAAATCAAAAAGATGGTAACATTCTTAAAACTTTATCAAAATTTTGAAAAAAATTTAAAAACAAATAAAAATATAAAATAGTAAAGAAAAAATATAAACGAACAAAACCTTTTGAAATTATAAAGCAAACTAAATTACAAGTCCCAAAAAAAGAATAATCTAAATTTACCAAACCAATAATTATGCTTAACTTTGCTATAATTTATTTCTTTGGCTAATCAAAATTTACCTGATACATTTAAAAATAAGTGAGACATTGCTCTTTTTTTTGTTTCAGTAAAATGTATATTCAACTAATTGCCATTATGTAGGTACATATTGTCATGGCTCCGCCCAGAAGTCCCCTGCGCACTGGCAATGTGCTAGGGACTTGCCATGATGACACATATCGGTTTACCACAGCTTGTACAGGTGCTTATTTCCAAGAAGTTAATAATATTTATGTACATGCAAAATCAGCTCCAATTTTGTACTCTTTAGAATTAGACTTATTCAGCAGATAAAATCCTATCTACTAAAATTCGAACATGCACTTTGCAGCACCACCAAATGGAAAAATTGCAAATATGCCAAAATGGCTCTACGATTAAAAAATTCAATAAATACCTATTTAAATAATAAAAATTTGGTACTCATCCAAGATTTTTATTCTACCCCATCAGCAATTTGAAACAAACAAAACATCTTTACCCCAATTAGATCTTTCTTTGGAGATGTGCTATTATTTTGTTGTTGAGTGCTTGATTTCCAAGATGGAAGAAATTTCCTAGCAAACAAAATTCCACTAAAACATGAATACGATATTATGAAAAATCATTTACTCTCGGAACACGCATCTTTGGTAAATACCTCTACAAAGCTACATGACTTTATTGATCATACAAACCATTTTATGACAAACTTTATTGCCCATACAAACTCTTTCATTGAAAATTCATTGGAAGAGCACGAATTATTAATATCTTTAAATTATTTAGAAGGTTTCTATGATAGTTACCTGGTGAATACTTTTAGGTTACCAAACATCCTAATGTCTTGTAAGTCCCATATGATTCCCTCATCAATAATCCCCAAGACTATCCCTGAACAGGACATTTTGCGGCTACATACAAAATTAAAAGACCTAGACTCAGATCTGGTGATCCCTATTTCAAAAATACAAAATTACTATCACGCAGAACTTTTAAATTGCAATTTTTACAAAAATACGCTTGAACTAGAAATTAAAGTCCCATTAAAAAATATTAATATGAAATACGAAATTTTTGATTTCATACCACTCACATTCAAAAGTAACACTAATGAACTGTGTGGTTGGGATCAAGAGCCCTCTCTGATCATTCATGAAATCAGATCAAACACTGTGAGATACATTTCTGGAACTAACCTCCACTACAGTAACCCCAACAAACCCTTATGTTATCTCCCTTCAAACTGAGGTATTGATAAACTATTGTCCTGTACTAAAAATTTATTCTTTCAAGATTTAAACCATAATTTACTACAATCTTGTTCATTCAAGTGTATGGTCAAAAATAACCAAACACTTGTACATTCCATTGGACACACAAAATTTACTGTAATAAATTTTAACTCCCTAATTGCTACCAATTCAAAAATATAAAAATTTGAACAATTAAAAATAAATAATAATTCCCTGAAACATTTATTTTAGATGTACCCTGCCATATGCAGATTGAAAACATCAATGAAAATAATAAAAACAGTATTATTATACCTACCAAAATTCTTTTCTTCTCTAAATCTGTCGAAGAGACAATGAAAATTAAAAACCATCTCCCTCTCCTGTGGACTTACTTTTCAGAAGCCACAGAAATTTTTGATTTAATGGTAGATCTTGCTACTTCAGATGTATATAATACAAAATGGAAATCATTTGTCCCCCATTCGAATCCTACTAATGAACTTGAAAACAAAATTAAAAATATTGAATTAAATACCCTATCTTGAAAATAATGATAATTTTAATCTGGGTAATATAATATGCCTACTCTATATTAACTATAAGCATAATTATAATAATGAAATATATGTATTCAAATCCCAATCAAAATATTACTAAAATTGCCATTACAAAAACTACGCCATTATAAAAATACTGCAAAAAAATGCAATAATATAAAAAAAAAAACATTAGGAACCTAAGAATTTTATGTATTATTATGTATATTTTAATTTAGATCCTAAATTTTTTAAATTGCATTTTATGACAAATATTTTTCTGTACTTATTTCATCTATATGTAAATGTAACTGTTAATTGTAAAAAAAAAATTTTTCTCCTTTTTTTTCTTTCCCCTCGAGAATTGTGTAACGGATATGTTCGTAATATTTTAATATTGACGTACATATCTGTTCACAAAAAAAACATATTTTTATTCTGTACATTTTGTCCCTTTTAATTTACAGTTAACTTGCGAAAGTACAGTTACTTCTTGCCAGCAACTACAATACATTTTTTAAAAAGATATTTGGTGACCTGAAAATACTTGTCCCTGAATATTCTCAAATTAACAAATCCCTACTTTATACTCAATACTATGAAAAAATGTATATCTTGACAGGGTATATAAACTCTTGTTTCCATTAGAATATTCGTACTGTAAAATTAATACTCACTCAATCATAGTACTGTAATTGCCTAATAGTTCAGTCTTATACTGTTATTAATCAAACATAAGTTAAATATTGTGTTTTTTTATATTATTATTATTATTATTATTATTATTATTATTATTATTATTATTATAGTGTTAAAATTCACTGAGGGTTTTAATTTCACTAAAAGTCTTTCAAACAGTTAAGGTTCACAATAGCTGTGGATAATAAACTTAATTGATTAAAATAATTCTCGATTGGTAATAATATTCAAGTAAATATTGTTATACCTTGAGGGAAGTATAAACACACCAAAAGAGGTTCATTTCTGGTACAAAACAACATCTTTTGGCCATTACACATATACATCCATACCCTTTCAATTTACCCCTATTTTTTGTACCAAGAGGTGATATGTATGTACCTGTATAATTCTGATAATTCCTCTTTCCACTTTCACCTACCATTGAGAAATTGTAATTCCCCATCTAACAGAGAGGGCAAGCCTAACTGTGGGGAGATCCCAAATCAACAATGTTGGACTAATCGATGGAGGGGTGCTTCGGATATATAACTACATTTAAACAAATACATATAAACGCTAAAAAGTAAAAAAAAAAGAAAAATTATTGATTTAGGCACTTATTCATTTTGATGTTGACTTTCCATCCACTTGAATTGAACTGTAAGACATTTGAGAAAAAGAAAATAATTTAAATACATTTTCCCTGCCTAAATAAATTAGGCCCATTACCTTCTATTTTACCCCTATTTTTTTGTACAAAGAGGTGATATGTATATACCTGTACATGTCTGATAGCTCCCCCTGCCTCTTTCACCTGCAATTGAGAAGTTTTTGTTCCTGGTCTAAAGGAGAGAACAAGTCTAATTGTGGGTAGATCCAAAATCAACAATGGTGGCCTAATTGATCGAGAGGGGCGTTGGACATATAACTACATTTGAACACATACATACACACACTAAACAATAAACATCAATAAAAATCTATTCTAGTGAAATATTTTTTATTTCTTAAGCAAGGCAGTACACTGTTTATTCTTGATACTCTTGCAGTATCTTTAATAATTTTTTCATTTACAGCTCAGTAATCTACTAATGGTCTAAATGTTCCATCTTTTTTTTTCTTTAAAAATGCTGGTGATTCGTATGTTGAATTTTTCTTTTAACAACTCCTGTGTTTTGCAATTCTTTAATTTTTGTGAGACATTCTGTTCTTTCTCTAAATTAATATTTTATAATTTTGTTTTGAGACTGGTTCTTTATCTTTTTAATTTAGGTATTTTGGTGGTACTTTAGCTAATGTTAATTTTTTGGATGTTGGGAAAATATATCAATGTATTAACATTATGAATTGCTAATTTTCTTTCATAAGGGGTCAAATATTCTGATAATTTTAATTTGACATTTTCATTGTCTAATAATTTTTATTTTTTGGGTGTATTATTATTTTCCAAAATTCTACTTGCTTAATTTACGTTAATTTTTCCCATTTTGTAATTTAATATCCTAAAATTTGATTCTCTAGTAAACTTTTTGTATTTTGACTTAGGTTATAAATTTTAATATTATTTTCTTGAATGATTTTTAATTAGGTTTTATGTTTGAAAGTTTGATTTGGTTCTAATTTCATTGTTGGGGGAAAGATTTGTAAATTTATCGTTTCTTTAGCTTTTATCAAAATTTTTTCTTGAGCTCGAATATAATTTGGTTTTTTTTATTTTTCATTTTTTCAACAGTGAATAGTCTCAGAATTGGTATTGAAATTATATTTTTACAAGGGATCAAAAATTTTCCTTCCAAGAAGTCTATTACTGCCCTATTTTTTTCTACAAATTCATAACCTATAATTACGTTTTCTATTAAATCATTTGCGATGTATGCGTTTGTTAAAAATGTGTGACCTTTAAAATATAGGTATTTTTAATGTCACTAATTTCTAATTATGCTTGATTTGCTGCGTAGAATTTATCTGTTGTTGGGGTAATTTTTTGATTTTTCACTAATTTTTCTCGAATTAATGTGACTTTTGCTCCACAGTCTATTAATCCTAAAGTTTTTGTTTCATATACTTCACATGATAAATAAAGTCTGCTTTGAATTTCGCTATTCGTTGCAGGTATAATAATTATTGTAAATTTTTTTAGATCAAGAATATATTTTTCGCAATTATTTGCGATGTTTTCCCATTCCCCTACTGTAAGTTCTTTTACTGAAGGGTTTCCTAATATTTTTTTGGACTATTTTCTTGTGGAAACATTACTGCAGGTAAATTATTTTGTTGCTGAACCTGATTTCTAGGTATTGGATTATTATAAAAATTTTGTCTATTATTATAAAAACTTCTTCCTCTGAAGTCATTATTAAAGGATTTATTATTTTTAAAATTTCTAAAATATGAATTTATTGTTATTATTGAAAAAATTTCTTCTCATTTTGTGGGTAAAAATTTCTTTGCGGTCTGTTGAAAATTTCAAAAATTTTGAATTGAACTTATTTACATAGTTTGTAAAATTACTTCGACCTTAATTTGTGAAAGTATTGTTCATATTTTTATATCTTCTAGTTTCGTTATTATTTTTATTATTATTTACGAATGGTCTTTTATAATTTTTATATTCTCTTAAATTTCCTGTTTTATTTATTACAGCACTCATTTTTTTAATTTAGTTCAAAATTTTATTTTTGTCTTCTGAACGATCACTACTGTTTTTTTAATTTAATTTTTTAATTGCCATAGATGATTTATTATTCTCATTTTCCCATATATTTAGTTCTTTTTTGGCTGATTTGGCATCTATTTTTAATTATTCTATAAGTTTTTTAATTTTTTCTAATTCGGCCTCTAATTCTAAATTTCTGAATGTTCTAATTTTGTCCTTATAATATAAAAAGTCTTGAAATGCGTTATTTAATTCTTTTAAATTTTTGGGTTTATGTTTGACTAAATGTTCTCTTATTTTATCGTCAACAATTTGATAATGTGATTTATGATTTTTTCTTCTGTAGTATTTTTGTCTATTTCTTTCATACAATTTTTTACAAAAAGTAAGTCTATAAAATCTTCGTCAACTTTATATTGTCTTTTATATAATTTTTCTTTTAATTGCGGAGTAGTTCTTTTGAATGTTTGTAGTAACACTTTTTTAATTTTATCCCACATGTCTAATTCATTATTATCCCATAAATTAAAGACATTATGTAGGACATATAAAGAAAATTTTCGTTCTTGAATTCTCATCATAAAAGACTGTCAGTCTTACGGAACAAGACACAATCAAGAAAAAAAACACCGAATTGAGAGAGGGTAATTAATTACCCTAACCGGTAATGAAAGTTATCAGCGATTTAGCTCCTAATAGCTTGTGCTGAGAAAAATCAAGACCTAGATTACGATCATAACTACGGCAGTAGTTTTGGTCTTAGTCCCATACTGGATTACAAGATTTCTGCTATCCTGATGACTTTTACCATAATCTGAGCTTATTGTAAATGGCTGTAAATGTTCATCAATTGGGGAGAAGAAAAAAAAAAGAAACATTTTAAATACTCATTGCAAATTATTTCAGTGCAAAATGGCGAATATTTTATAGGTTTATTCATATTTTTCTACAAGTTTTGCCTTTGGACTTGGTCTTTCATGTTTAGTCTTGCGCCTTCATTTTACGTTGTATGTCTTGGTTTTGGTCTTGCACAGTTGAGTGTCATAATTTTAATGTGGGTCTTGAATGGTTAGTCGTGGTTTTGGTTTTGCTACTGTAGGTATGGTGTCAGCATTGGTCTTTGTCTCCGGCTCTTTTGGTCTCGTATGGTTAGTCTTATGGCCTTACTCCATAATTCTGCATATTCAATGTTAGTTTTGGTCTTGCCACAGTAGCAAAGGCATGGATAGCTCGATCATGAAGGCAGTCTACAACTTCTCCAGCGGCCCTTCTTACCCCCACGTTATAATACCACCATCAACAAATACATACTATTTTCTTGCGCCAAGCTTTCTTTTTCGAAGCCAAGAGGGTCCAGCCCCTACCCCTTATCTACGAGGTATGGTATTGGTCTTTCAGAAAGTGCTAGAACAAGACCAAGACCAATTTATTCGCCCCACCGTTCAAGTTGAAAAAAACCGTTAACCACTTTTGGCTTTTAGAAGTTTGAAACGTTAACTTCACTTTAAAATCCAGCGAGTTCAATAATATTTTCGTAAAAATTTTATTACTTATTTCGTATTAGATTTTTCATGGTGATTAACGGAGGTTCTCTCAACAAACCAACAATAAATTAAGCCTTTCGGAATGTGGAATGAGTGCCTATCCTAAGAAAAGGGGAAATGAAAAAAATTCTTTTAACCAGTGCACTTAGACTTAGCAGCCTATGAATTCATTTTCCAGTAGCCACGTCCACTCAAATTACTTTGGAAAGAAGATGCTGATCACATTATTGATGCTTCTTTCAGATTTATGTAATATAGGCTTATATACTTGTAGGTAGATGCTACCTACACGGGGTTCATGGAATCTAAGGAGGAAGACAGTGGTTTACGTGCGGGACGACCAAATTGTTTCTCGGTACCGGTAGCCAGCCGGTTTAAGTTGCCTTACCATACACTAAGCGTACTTCCTAACTGGGGCAATCGTCCAAAAGCAATGCGGTACCATATACGGACCGCAGCACGTATACTGTCAGTGAGTATGTAAATATTACATACTCACTTGCCTCCGTTTACCGCCTCAACGGTGAACACCAAAATGCATCGTCTGTATGAGTGCATACAGACGATGTAATTTATTTAATGTGCAATGCACAATTAGTATGGGTCGCGGACTTTGGTCTGCGACCCATCTGTCGACGCAGGGCCGAGCCCTGAGGAGGCAAAGAGGGAAACATCCCCACAGCCACTCCCTCACTAGTATTTTCGTACGAAAAGACTAAGTCCAGTCGTACCCTAAAAGTTGGGGGGACGTTGGACTGATGATTGTCCGGCAAGGTTACGTCCTCTGTGTGACCTATTTCCTCCAAAGAGGATGTCGTGGAGGGCCTGGCCTAAGGCATGGCCAGTAAAGGTCCCCGTGTGATAATTGAGGATCATCCGCTGGTTATAATTAGCACAAAATCGTGCTCCTCTTTTTTTATTTTTATGCCTGATTGCCTGGGTGGAGTTCCATTGTTGGACGAAAGGCTGGAGTTGGGTTTCCGGTCTATGGACCGTGATTTTGGAGCGAGAAGGCTGAATGCTCCTAGATGGGTCCACGTCCATGGGGGTAATCATGGATAGTGAAGCATCCGAGGTCTCGCTGATAGGAAGGTGGCGAGGAAGAGGTTGGGTCATTTCAGCCAAGACTGAACTGACCTCAGGCCTTGGGGTGGTACTCAAAGTGAGATTGTTCGCCAAGGTGGAAAGTTGGGCTAACATGATATCATGTTCCCGATTACTCTGTTCCTGCTCTTCTGCGAGGAGGGCTTCCTCATAGTCAAGCAAAGGTTCAGAAGTGTTGGTGCTAGACATTTTCGGTAGGATGTCAATTAAGACAAATGGAAAAATGAGAAATATTTTCAAAGCGATTTTAGAACAGAAATAGGTGTTCGAATTGAACAATTTTTCTAGAAATTCAGAATGCGATATGCTCGGAGCGTATTCGACAAACGTATGATTTGTATATCGCTCTTGGCTGTTTGATTTGATACGAATTTATCGTCGAGTTTATCATAATTCATCTCAGTATAATAGATTTAGTATTTTCCCACCATTTAGAAATTCCCACGGACGATTCTACGTGCAAAATTCGTTGATTTAAATTGCCACGTGCTTTTATGTGGGTCAACGTATTCGAGTGAATGAACTTTGTTCTTTTAATATAGGTCAATGCGATAAGGAATGGTGGTGCGATATCCTTATCGCAACATACGTTGTGGTATGTTCTGCGATAAGGATGTGTGTCATTGCGACTGCACCGTTTCTCATTGTTCGTCAGCTGATTTCTGTTTTTATAAAAACGCACGTGAATTTATTTTGATTTTCATGATAGGTGTTTTATTTTCGAGCTGATTTATTTTTGCATTTTTCTTTTTTCTGCGTCTAGGTTCGAATCCTAGAAGTGGAAGATTTGTTTTTGATTTTTATGACCATTTTTTGATGTTATAATTTTTGTTTAAACTTTCTGCTATGTTTTGATGCAGGAGTTGATGGTGAATAAATTTATTTTGCCATTTATTTAACCATTTATTTTTCTATGGTTTGGGAATTCGGTGGTTTTCGTATGAGTGAATTTTGTAATTGTGATCATATTTAGGTTTAGCTATTTTGTTGAGCTAACCTTTCTGATCTACGACTCGGAATTTGATTACGTTTTTTATAACTTCCTTTAGGCCTGCCTCTTTTGTTGGGCTTTATGGGCTCTTTAGGATAGTAGTAATATTTTTGTATGTTGTCATCGAATTTGACAACTTTTTTTATTTTGGTTTTAGCAGCCGTATTTTCCAAATTTGGTTTTGATACATCGCTATGTTTTTCTTGTACTATTTCTGGCTGTGTTTGTAGCTTTTGAGTGTCGTTATTTTGTTCGACTATTTCTTGTGGATCTTTGACTATGTTTATGTCAGTATCCATATAATTTTCCTTACAATTTTTTGTGACATTGACTTTTTCATCTGCTATTAAGAATGCAGGTTTTACACGATCTATTGAGACTTTTTTCTCTTTATCGGCTATGAGTAGGGTGAATGTTTTTTCTGTTCTATCCACTACTTTATAGGGACCGGTGTAGGGTTTCTGCAAAGCCTTTTTCATCCCCTCTTCTTGTAAGAACACGAGCGTAGTTGTCACTAAGTGTCTCGAGACATAGGTTTTAGGTTTGCCATGAGTTGCAGCTTGTTTTAAAAATTGACTTGCGTCGTCTTTTATATTTTGTACTAATGTTTCGGGGTTAATTTCTTTGGATTCATAGAAAAAGTCCCCTGGTAAGCGCAATTCCTCACCGAGTGCTAATTGGGCAGCTGAGTGTCCAGTATCTGTTTGCAACGCTGATCGGAGGCCTAATAAGATGGTTGGTAGCCTATCAATCCATCTTTTGGTGTCGTGTGCCATGATTGAGGCTTTTAGAGCTCTATGCCACCTTTCCACTTTCCCGTTAGATTGTGGGTGGTAAGTGGTGGTGGACCAGTATTTCGCATCCAAGGTCTTTACTAGTTCGTTGAATATTTGGCTTTTGAATTGTCGACCTTGGTCTGTAGTTATGCTTTGGGGCACACCATATCTAGCAATCCATGTTGAATATATTTCTGCAGCCACTGTTGGGGCTGAAATTTCAGTGAGTGGGATTGCTTCAGGCCAGCAAGTAGCTCGATCTATAATGGTCAGCAGATACTTGTAGCCACGAGAAGGTGATAAAGGACCAACTAAGTCTACGTGAATGTGTTTGAATCTGTCAGTATGTCTGAACTTTCCAAGTTTTGATTTTGTGTGTCTGCCAATTTTAGATTTCTGGCAATTTAGACAAGCACGGGCCCAGTTGTTGCAATCTTTTTTTATATTGGACCATATGAATCTCGAGGTCATTAATTTAGTCGCACTCCTAGGTCCAGTGTTTGATAAGTTATGAATACTGTCAAACGCCATTTTCCTATATTTTTGTGGAATATAGGGTCGTTCTTGACCTTGGGACACATCACATGTTAACATGGTTTTTGTGCCAGGGAGTCTTTTTTGTCTCAGTTGTAGACTTGATTTGTCTGAAGATATCAATTTTAATAATTCTTCATCCCCTAGCTGCTCAATAGCTATTTCAGCATAGGGTAACTGAGATGGCACTGAGACAGATTCTATTCGGCTCAGAGCATCAGCGGGTGTATTTAATTCCCCTTTTATATACCTGATGTCTGTTGTGAATTGACCTATGAATTCTAGGTGTCTCATTTGCCTTGGCGATGCATGTTCTGCTCTCTGCTGGAATGCATGTGTGATAGGTAGGTGGTCTGTATACACAGTTAAAGTTCTACCTTCTACATTATGCCTAAAATGCCTGATTGCAGCATTTATCACCAATAGCTCCCTGTCGTATGTACTATAATTTTTCTCAGCCTTAGATAGTTTCCTCGAGAAGAATGCTAAGGGCTGGTTTTGATCATTATCAATCTGGTACAAAGTTGCACCAATTGCAAAGTCTGATGTGTCTGTTGCTATGCATAATGGCAGACTGTCATCTGGGTGAGCTAATAATGTCGCGTTAGCCAGCATATTTTTGACATTGTCAAATGCTAAGTTGTCTCTTCTGTCCATATGACAGGAGTTTTGTCGCGTTTTTTGTTTGTTTTTATCAAATCGAATAGTTTGCCTTGTTCGGCCGCTGCGTTTTTTATGCAACATCGATGGAAATTTGTCATCCCTAAAAATCGTCTTAATTCAGCGACTGTTTTTGGTTTAGGGAAGTTTATTATTGGCTCAACCCGGACTTTTTGAGGGGCAATTCCAGCAGAAGTAATGCTGTACCCGAGAAAATCAATATGTGGTTTTGCATATTCGCATTTACCGGGATTGATAGTTAAACCGGCAGCGTGCAGACGCTGTAATACGGTTCTCACTTTCTTCTCGTGCACTTCAATGCCTCCACTGGAGCATATGCAGATATCATCTATGTATGCGTAGGCATATGGTATGTCTCTTAATACACCATTTATAAATCGCTGGAATGTCTGTGCAGAATTTCTTAATCCAAATGGCATTCGAAGATATTTGAAGAGGCCGAATGGAGTTGTTAGCGCCGTTTTTTTGATATGGTTTTTAGCCATAGGTATATGGTGGAAAGCCCAATTAATATCATTTTTGGTCAATAATCTTTTCCTTTCATGTTTATATTAAAATCCATGATATTAGGAACTGGATATCTATCTGGTTTTGTTTGAGCATTTAGGCATCTGTAGTCACCTACTACTCGCCATTTTCCACCTGGCTTAGGGATGATATGAATGGGTGAGCTCCATGAGCTATTTGAGGGTCTACAAACTCCTTCTTTTACCATTCTATCGAATGCATCCTTAGCCACTTTTAATCTATCTGGAGCTAAGCGTCTCGCTTTTGCTACACAGGGTTGTCCTACATTTTCTATTATATGAACTGTGTCATGTTTATATGTAGGATTTGGATTAAAAGTTGGTTCGGTGATACCAGGAAAATCTGTCAATATATTGACAAATTTATCATTTGATTGCGTGCACGCATTAATTATATTATTTGATAATTTTTAGTTTTTCCTTTTATGTGTTCACCGGTTGTGGAGTCAATTAATTGTTTATTTTTAAGATCAATCAATAGTCCATAATAGGCTAAGAAATCTGCTCCTAATATAGGGTATTTGACATCAGCTATGGTGAAAGTCCATTTCATTGGTTTGTTAAAACCTATATTTACTTTGCATTTTTTGATTCCATATGCAGAGAAACTATGGTTATCTACTGCATTTAATTGGGATTTCGGAGTGTTATTCTTATGCTTGATCTTGGCTGGCAGTATGCTTATATCTGCGCCTGAGTCGGCAAGAAATTCTCTCCTTTTTGACCTGTCCTGTATGAACAGGCAACAAGAGTAGTTATCTGAGGGGTTGGTTGCCGCTGATACAACCCCTCTCTTTAGTTTGACTTATTGGGAGATTTTTGGTTGTCTCTAACCTTGTCCAATTCCATGAGCAATTCTTTTTTCTTTTGCTCATCTTTAATCATCCTTTCGGCATAGAATCGGCAGGTGATTTTACAAGTCCTGGTGTTTTCTCCCCAATTATTATGGTGGAAGTAATAGTCGTCACGCCAATTCGGATTTTTGTATTTGGGTCTAGATTTAGACCTTGGTGGTGTTCTGCCAGGGCTGTTTTTTCTGCTGTTATTTCTGCGGTCACGAGATCTTGAGTCTCGTTCTCGCCAATTTCAGTTTTTAGAACGGCTGTTGCGATTTCCGCTGCTATTGGTATTTTTATTTTCCATTTTCAAAGCAGCAATTTCGGCTCTGAGTTCCGCTATTTCAGATTTTTCTGCTGAGATGGCACTGATTGCAGTTTTACCTGTGTATTCCAGTGCCTGTTCAGAAGCTTTGGCCAAATTTATTAATGCCTCATCACTGGTAGCGTTTGTAAGATTTAGAGCTCCAAGTGATTGCACAACTGATGTAGGTAGTTGTTGGCAAAATTGGTCAGCTATTACTAAGGGTGATACATGGTTATCCCCTTTTTTCATAAGTTTTGCCATGAATACTGTGATCTTGTCGTCTCCGATGGACATGCCTCTCATCAGTTCTCGAATTTCCTCTCGAGCGGTTATGCCAAATGCAGTTCTTATTTTGTTCTGGAACCAACTATACGAATCTTCTGCTTCGTCAGGACATTCCATGATGTCTGGACAAGCTTTTATGATTTGTGCGGGCAAATTTCCACACAACTGTCTATATCTGTGCTCTCGAGGAATCTCCTCGAGTCGGAAACAGCCGGTCAGTTGAATGAACCAAGTTTCTACATCCTTTGGGAGAAACTCAGGTAGTTGGATCCGTTTTTTGAGTGTATTTTTGGCTTCTTCGACTTTCTTTTTGTCGTATTCCGATATTGCCTTGGCTATGATCTCCTTCATATATTGATCGAACAGCTCTTTTTCTATCTGAGCCTGTTTCTCAGCCAGTAACCTACGTTCTTTTTCCTCTGGATTTTCAGTCGAAGTTCCAGGCATTTTAGTTTCTTCGTTTTTCAGCATTATTTTTCAAATTAATTTTCCGTTTCTTAATTTTTGGAAATCCAGCTTAGCCGAATTTGTAGCAGAAATTATTGTAGGACTATTTCCTATTTAGCAGATGTATATGCGTGTTCTACCGAGAATTTGTTGACCCGTCCGGTTTATGGGCAACGTTTATTTGGTATAGGGGGGTAAATTTCCCACTCCGTGGTCGACTAATAGTCACCTAAGTCACACCAGCTATTTCTAGCCAATGAAAAAGTCGCATCCAAGCCGCACTTATCAGCAGAGCTATTTCTCGCTTGTCTAGCGTTTTCACGCCTACACCACTGTAGCAACGTCAGGGTCACCACTGTGGCTTGTTTGGTGTAGGTAGATGCTACCAACACGGGGTTCATGGAACCTAAGGAGGAAGACAGTGGTTTACGTGCGGGGCGACCGAATTGTTTCTCAGTACCGGTAGCCAGCCGGTTTAAGTTGCCTTATTGTACACTAAGCGTACTTCCTAACTGGGGCAATTGTCCAAAAGCGATACGGTACCATATACGGACCGCAGCACGTATACTGTCAGTGAGTATGTAAATATTACATACTCACTTGCCTCCGTTTACCGCCTCAATGGTAAACACTGAAACACATCGTCTGTATGAGTGCATAAAGACGATGTAATTTGTTTAATGTGCAATGCACAATCTGTATGGGCTGCGGACTTCTGTTGACGCAGGGCCGAGCCCTGAGGCGGCAATGAGGGAAACGTCCCCACAATACTTTTTAATTTTGTATTTATTTTTTTGGTTCTTTTGTTTTTTAGTTTTTTGGTTTTTTGTTTTTTTAATTTTGGGAGCCCAACATCGAATGTTACAACACCGATTAATTAAGTTGGTCGTTGACTCGCGTCCAAATTAAGTTAACACTTCCTCCTCCCGGATGTGCGCCGAAAATCAATTTAGGAGCCCGTTTATATGAAAAATGATTACAAGTTGTAGCTTGTATGGATATTTGTGCATTTACATACACGCGGTACTGACATGGAACAAGTGTCGGACGAGTGTGAAAAGACGTAACAAAAGAAGCAGAAAAGTGCACCCTCGTCTTTACTCGACACATTATAATTACACGGTGCGTGTGTGCGTGCCAGCAATTAAATGGTTCACCCAGTCTACTGTGGAAGTGTAGAGGTTTAAATGTAGGAATACGATTATTTTCTTGTGGCCCGTATGTACTGTATGACGCATCATATTGCGTGTTTTCAGCATCAGAAGAGAAAACAATGTTAAATTCCAGCGTAGACTATACGCAGAATACACAAAACACATACAAACAGACATACAAAAACACACAAACGCGTATACAAAAAAAAAGTCTAGAAATACGATTGGATTGCTTTATTTTTAATTCGCGTCTCTATAAATTCGTACTCGACGTGACTGTGGAAAAGAAGAGAAGAGCAACAGGAAAGGAGTCGAAAGGGGCTGTAAAAATAAAAAAATAAAAAAAGCTAGATCGCACTCGAAAGGTTTTGCCTAAAAAGAGAGTTTTGGCGGCCATGTGGGCATGTGGTTGCAAGATGTAAAACAGATTTACGTCAGCATATTTTTTAAGAATGATGTGAATCGAATGGTAGACTACACACATCCGTAAGTTTATGCGGTAGGATGGTTGAATGTACTTATCAAAGATATTCGTCCATGTGAGGTACAGATATAGATGACCGAGTATTATAGATCAGGTAAGGTAGAAATAACATGTCTGTGGCGACGGCGACGTTTATGTGAAATGAAAGCCAATAGGCTGACTAGCACGTTGTATGGTATTTTTGCACTGTACGTACTGGGTTATAATCTAACTCGAGGACTACGTACGTTAATTTTTGCGCTTCGAACTTTTATAGAGCCTCGAACTCGTTTGATCTAATTGGGTGATTTGGTTACAAGACATAGATAAAAATGGAAAATAATATGTTACTAGACCCTAGGGATATACAGTGCAGAGCTCAGCAAGAGTAACTGGCCTCCTTTCTGAGGACCTAATTAATGAAAAAAATTTGCATGCATGCTGAAATGGCCATTTGTAGTAGGTCTACGTTAATTTTCTTCATATTTCGATAATTGGGATCAGTTATCCTATTGGAAGACTGAACATGGCTCCTCGGGTCGTTAGTAAAAACATTAGATTAATTAAAGAATTTTCGTTTCATTTTTATTACTGTTTACCGTATTAAACCTACAGTGTTTTTTTGGAAAAACAATGATCGACCAAAAGTGCCTCAGGAATGGCTGGTAAGATACACGTGGAAAACCTGTTGCAAGGGACGCATTTTCCTTGTAAGATTGATGAAGGGGCGAGATTTCCAGTAGGTATTATATTATTACTAAATTTCATCTCCACCTGTTATAGAAGATTAATTTTATACCAATTTCGAAGATTAAACTTTTCGTTTTAAATTTTCTGATCAGAGCATCCATTTGTTTGGCCAAAAAAAACCACCGCCTACTTTTCGGTTTTTCACGAATTTCATTTAAATACTTTCAGCATGATAGAAGTATTGACTGCGAAAACAATCCTCCAACAGCCCCAGGGCAAGAACCATAAAATCAATCACAATCAAACTTGAAAGGGTATTAGAATAGGTTTAAATCAATGTCTATACTAAATTTCGTGACTATTGCTTCGAAATTACGTTTTTTTAGAGCAATAAAACTGCCAAAACTGCAACATAGCCGCCAATCCCTGACGTATTGTAAAACCAATTTTCCCCAAATTCAAACGGTCTTATCCTCGACTTAATACGAATGTTCGGTCCAAATTTCGTGACCATTGAAAAAAATTAAGCCCTGTATCGTGTTAACAAGAATTGGGTATACATACATACATACATACATACATGTATACATACATACATACATATATAAATACATATGAATTTTCAAAAATGGTGCGGAAATGTTCCTTGGGTCATGAAATGAAAAACATACTTACTCCCACCTCTGGGTCCTAATAAGACGATTTTTTAAATTTATTTTTGGGGGATGAATTTAATCTAAAAAAACTTAAGATTAAGGCGAGGATGAGTCGTAGACTCTACACACCCTCTATGTTTCTTTTACAAGAGCAACCCCTCGTTTTAGCCACAATTTGGGTTGACATGAGGGTTTCAGGATTTTCATCGTAATTTTTATTTTTGTCTTTATGAATATTTTTGCGAAACTTATATGGAATTAATCGTCGTATGTTAACTGTTTCTTTGTAAGCAATTTTGTCATCATTTTTTATCTTGCGGTGTACAATATTCTAAAGATTACATGTGAATCGGTGAAACACACAACTTCAAAAGCAATGGCGGAGAAATTGCAAAATACAGAAGATATGCCTATGTCTACTCACAAGGTTCTACAAGGCTCTGTGGTAAGAATAGGCAAATACCATTCAGCAAGTGGAGTTGCAAGAGGTTATGGAGTTGAAACACTGCACTGCGTTGTTGGAGAGTATCCTAACAGAGTTTACAAATCAGGTATTTACCAAAAATATTAGTAAAGTTGTCAATATACAAAATGAGATTAGATACAATGTAACAAATAAAGCACTAGGAGGTGGAGAAACATCCATAAATAGTGAGCCTAAGGAGAAGGTTACTGAAATGAAAAGAATATTAGAATGGAGCTTCTTGAAATCCTCATTGACACTTTAAAAGGAGAAAAAGATTTATCAGAAGAGTCTAGTAAAAAACTAAAATAGTTCTTACTAGAGATAATATAAAATGAGAGTATAAGTTAACAAGGAGTTTAATATATGATTTATGGATTGATTATTTAAAGTTGGAGTTAATCTTGAAGGATTTGTCTGGAGTTATTGAATGCCCGGAGAAAGATGCGGAGAAATTTAATGATCAGGAGAAGGAGTTTCGATTAAATTTATACATGATGTAATTATCAATCATAATGATGATAATTATCACAAGATGATTGTATTGGAGAACAATCCCAATAAAATTTTAAATGCTTTAAACAGATTCAAGAAATGTGAGTCTCATAAATCATCGAGGCTTTGAGAAAGGAACTCGCATTATTGAGATACAATCCTTCGAAGGAGAAACCATATCAATTTTTCAATCATTTTGATGAATTGATATGACAATATGAAAATAATCAGGAGAATGATCAATTAACGGAGAAGGAGAAAAGGCGTTATTTTTACATGGGAGTCTCCAAGTCATCAAATATGATCGAAACTATAAACTTTATTATAAAATGCCAAAATGATATAGGCCTTCTGATTGAGTAGTTGAAATGCTTAATGTTACAGGCAGAGGCAAATAAAAAAATGGAGAGGAGACCTGATGGAGTTGGACAAGGTGCTATGGTGGCAATGCAGGCAAACATTGTCTATAGAGGTTGTGGTAGTACATGGACCAGAGTAGTGTGTGCACCATCACCTCTTAACAACATTCATTGTTATAACTGCCAGAGATATGGGCATTTTGGAATAAATTTTACAAACCCTACAATAGGGGGAAGGATGTACTACATGTGTGGAGTAGTCACAACAATGCATATTTTGGTGATGTGTCCCGAGAAAGGGAAAATGCAACCAGTAGTACAGGGCACTAGGAGCCAGCATCGGAGAACTGAACACGGAGCAACACATCTAGGTGGAAGAGGAGTCTTCTCCTGTGGCTGTGTAGTTGTCATGGAGTCAGACTAGCTGTGCAGTAAATCGGCTTGATTAATGATCCGATGAAATGGATCAATGGAGGAGTTAACAAGCCCACTTGTGGTACAGCTACCACATAGAGAGGAGTTGCTGCCGGTGGCAAGATTTTGTTTAAGAAGCACGCAGATACTTCCACATCATAGAAGTTAACATATAAATCAGCAAAATATGTGTTGAATCCAGAAGATCTGTACTTGTCAATTAAGGAGTCATTCATTCTTGAGTCAGCAGTTGAGAAGAATTTTGAAATTAGAGTGGAGACAACTGTTGAATCAGAGAACAAACCAATAATGATTACTGGAATGATTGGCATTAGAATAGAGGACCCTTATGTTCCGGAGTACTTAAATATCCCTCTGCCACCAAGCCCTGTCTCCTTTATCAGCAAATTGGCGAACACTCGCCCAGATTTTGCTCTTGTAGCCAGAAATTTGGAGGAGACCCCTATGGAGATTGACCCACCAGAGAAGACACCTGATACAGAGTCATCAGGTAACACTTATAAAGTTTCTTTCTTAGTAGATAGCAGAGACACTCAGCACTTAATGTCTACTGCATATGCTTTACAATCTCCTAAGGCTTATATAGAGGAAGCATTAAGTGCTGATGTAAGTTTGCGCTTACCCTGTACAAAGTTAGGTACATTGGTAACTTGTGACTTACTAGGCCACAAATTAACTTTTAAGGGTGTATGGTGTTGTCCTAACCTTTGCAAAAATTTATTTTCTCTAGGAAAACTAGTAGATGTAGGCTTTACAATAGTCCTTGATAATAAATTGGTACCTATTACAAATTTGGAGCAAAATGTAACATACTTTCAAGGACCATACAATAGACCCCCCTTTTGGCACATACAGTTTTATACTGATCATATTTTTGGTTCACCTATTTAAAATGCTGAGAACCCAGAGTTAGCTCGTTGTCTATTTGTTAGCCAAACCCATATCAGAGACATAGCTTTGGCAAACAATTTGGAGGGAGTAGGAGACAAAGGAGACATTTTAGGAGAAGAAAATGGAAGCGGAGAGCATAAAACTAATAATGGAGAAAATGTCAGTAAGGAGAATTGTTCACCTATGCTATTGGAGAATGGAGATAGTAAACTATCAGAGAACGGAGAGAGTGATAAAAAAGAGGAGAAACCAGAGAAAATAAAGGAAAGTGGAAAAAGTCTCGAGGAGAAAAAGATGGAGCAAGTTGAGGAGAAAAATGAAACACCTGTTGTAGATAACAAAAATGTAGAGTGTGATAGAAATATCTTAAATAGTGATATGCCTGTTCCTACCATCATGAAGATAACAAACAAGCAAATACTGTTAGAACTGCATTGGAATTATAAATTAGGTCACTTATCAGAGAAGTACCTAAAGAAATTAGCAATGATACATCCCGAATTAAAAGGAATTCAATTCACTGGAGCAATAAGGGATTGTGAAACATGTGTAGTATCTAACTTATCTAAGTTGCCATTCAAACAGATGAGATGGAGAGTGGAGAAACCCTTACAAATGATTCATTCAGATATAATCGACCTATCTCACTAGCAACATTCCCCTGAGGACAGAGATTTATAGTGGTATTTGTCAATGACTACTCATACTATACTCAGGCACATTATTCTAATGGAAACAAGAGTTTATATACCCTATCAGGGAACACATTTTTACATAATATTGGGTATATAGTAGGGATTTGCTGATTAGAGAGATAACAAACATATCGGTTACAACAATCAGGTATGTTTTCGAAGTGGGCCGCACATTTGACCATAAATTCGGATTTTAATCTGCCACGACAATATTCCAATGCAAAAAGTATAGCAGATTCTAAAATTTTAGGGAACGAATTTTCAAGATAGTCACATCACTGTTTGAAAAACTATCAAAAAACACAATTTCTGTGCACACCGGAGAAGAGTCCAACAATGACGTCAACACATTTCGTGAAGATTCTCTTTTCATTACCCTACCACATTCACATGTATGCATGAGTACCTCACGTACATATAATACAGTTACATATACATACGTGCTCAGTTTGCTCTTCATCTATATTTGCGTTTGTTTCTCATTAAAAAAGCTGAACATTACGAGCTGTTTGTGATTTTGAGCGAACTTCGAATTTACTATATTGGCCGGCCACCAATAAACGTCCGTTTGGATGGGTAAATAATGTCGCTGCACACATAAAGCTAATTTGTATCTCCGCGAAATTCATTCTTTGTCCTCCATTTGAGCAAAACTAGTCGCACTAAAACTGACGAAGACGACGAATAGTCGAATACGACCAACAATAAACGTTTTCATCACGAAAGGACGAGTAGGCGAATGGTGAAGTTGAATTTTTTCATCCAGGGCCAGCCGTAAAGGGGGATTTGGCGGTTCAACCCTCCCGCCTATAAAAAAAAAAAAGAAAAAAAGCAAAATTCATACCAAGTATTTTTAATTTATTTAATTTTTCCATAGTTTGTCGGTATTTTATACGGTATATGTTGTTAGAATACACGTTTCACGTTACAGTAACTCATTTGCTTTTTCATTTCATTTCGCTTCAACCTTGCTTACACTTCTGTTTTTGCAATAGTGGTAATGAATTCAACGAATGTTTAAACCATATATTTGAACTTTAAAAATCAACTGAAATAATTTACTATTTTCCCTTCAACTACAACAACTAAATGAGTTCTCGAGTTATTGTTATTATTATACAATTGAAATTCAAGTTCTCATTCTCGGAGTATTAATTTCACCACTCAGGTATCCGGTATTTGAATGACCTATGAATGACGTCATAGGTACTTATACAGACAAAGACACAGACACACACAGACACAGACACAAACACACATACACATACACACGCACACACGCGCACGCACGCACGCACGCACGCGCACACACACACACACGTTAAGACTGATTGAATTTAGCTTCTAAATTTGTGACAAAAAAAGGGATAAAATTAATTAATTAAGGTTTTTTGAAAATAATTCAATATTAAAAATTCTTGTTAAAAATAGTTAAATTTTAATGAATAGAAATTTAAAAAAAAAAATTTTTTCAGGAAAATTAGCACCAAGTAATCTAATTTATTATTTATAATATTATGAATGATGCAACCACACCAGGTCTGCCACTGCAATTCAACCATCATTGCATTTATTTGGAGAAAAACCTCATCGTTTACTATTTTAAAAAATGTGTAAAATTTTTAATTTCAATAACATAGTTCGATTTTCATTTTTAAACGTTTTCAAATAATTTGTCTTACGAGGAGAGAGTTCCATATCTGAGAAGGAAATATTTAAAAAAAATCCTAAGGTTGACTTTCAGGAAGCTCATAAAATGAAGTAAAAATTTGAATTCACACTACGGTAACAAAAAAAGAAAAACCCGATGAGAGAATCCTGCGGACGGCCCTGCACAGACAATGTTCTGATTATATGTTGGGTTTGTTCGAACACCACAAAGAATGCAAAAGTAGGTACAACGTTAAAATTTATAAAAAATAAAATTAAACATATTTACAAATTACTTAACATGTTGCCTCTTTCGATTTCGTTCCATTAGTTTTTCAAGACTACTGGCTTGCTTTGGCTCATCAGCAGTCAATACCAATCGTAAATAAATACCGAAGAGTATGTTTGGTTTTTTGTTTATTTTATTTTATTTTTTCAATGGAAGTCAGCTGACAAATAACACAGCTGCAGAATAAAATTAAAAAATTTTTTGATAATCAAGCTGTAGACTCCCAGAAAAGATTTCGTCTATTAATTATCGTTGTACTACACATATTTCCACAATGGGAAAAAGTTTTGGTATCTAATTTTCATCATTTCTGATCACAGTAAGATCGTAAACGAGATAAAGTAGAAATTACTGCTGCTTGAGTATTAGTAGATAAGTAACGATGAATTTGGAACTTTTTTCAAGTCCAACGCTGAATGTATAAGATAAATATTTGACTACGCCAACTTGGGCCAATGCCGAAACAAACAGCATTGATACAAGATCAAAACCAAGACTACCAACTTCTTGGAGGGCGTACAATGACTTTGGTCTTGGACTTGACTTTTGCTCAACATTAGAGGCAAGTAATTAGTAGATATCTACGTCGTTTCACCTTTGAAATAGTTCTAATCAGTTGCATGGGAATTGGGAGGTTTGGGTTAAACCTCACCCTCGAAATTCGTTGATTACCTCATATGCTTTCAAAAAATAATCGTCAATTAGGTGGTTGTTCAAAAAATTTTTGCGAAACCCCCCTCAAAATTACTGGTTCTAATCGACGATTAAGATAATCAGTTCGTTGGGAAGAACAAATCGTAGATTAAACACGGATAAATTCGTGTGATTCTCAAATGTACGTCTGTTTTTTTGGAGTCGACTCGGTCTGTGGAAATATTATCCAAAATTTTTACATTCTACGGCTTGTCACTCGCTGAATCTTCGGGATGACGACAGTTTCTTCAGCTGTGCAACATTTTGTTCAACGGTAGAATGGAAGAAAATAGAGTCATATTTCAGCGCAATCCTTAACCAGCAAAGGTACAAAATACACAACCGGTAGAAGTAAGTCTGTCAATATCCCACATAGTGAACGCATTTTTCAAGTTCGTTCGCTCAAATGGCACGTCACCCGACAAGTCAATATTAACTATTAATAATGCGATAATGTAACAACTCGCAACAAAAACACGTTATACCTCATTGTCTGATTCTATCTACAAAGCTGTCAAACCTTTCACCCAAATGTAGCCTATACACCGAGTAGGCCTACCAGCTGCCACCAACCTACCACACGAAGATTGAAGAAGAAAAATTTCGCTAAACGACGCTTAATGCTACGAGTTCCATTTTCTATAACCTTCTTCCCCCTCTTTCACTCCCTCTCCCTCATTTCCACTCTGTTGCAGTCATCATTGCCACTAAAAAAAATAATTATTATTACTGTGTGTCGTTTTCCGTCCCCCTTGCGAGCATTTATACAGCAGACTGTACGTATAATATATTTAAATACAACACTCACAAACATAAACAGAACTCGACCGCGAATACGTAAATATAAAAGCGTGTATTTTCGGAACGATCTCTGCGCCCCCTATCAACCCCTCACCCGAATGTTCCAAGTTCACGCGTATATTGAAAAAAATACAAATTTAAGTGATTTATTCGTCACCTAAATTAGAATACCTTACTGTGAAAACACTAAAATAAGATAATGTAAAATTTGGTATTGCCCCTATTTGGACACAACGATTCTACGATTTAGGGCAAATTATTAGATGCACCTATGTAGTCCAGTAAAGATGGCGAACTGCGATAAATTGTAGTTAACTTTCAGAAAAAGGTGCGAACCTAGAGAAGTGCAGGTCACCGTACGGCACAATCAGATACAAAAAGAAGTAAATGCAGTTGACCAACATAAATAAGATTGTCCCAGTGTACCTAACTTATTTCCAAAAAAGAGAAATGCGGTAGGCTAATCCCTTTTCCAGTGTTCGATATCTTAAAAAAACCGAATGAAGGGCTGAACGCACAGTCAGCCTTGTGGTGAGCAACCTTCAGTTTCTAAAGTAGGACTCATTAATATCACCATAATAATGAATTATTAAGAGTTTCGAAAATGCAAACAATAGCTGTGTTTAATTGGACTACACTGGCTACACCATCCTACATCAGTTTTGAAAATGTGTTTTATTGGATTGGTGTAGTTTGGTGTAAGTATACATATTTTGTTTGATTGAAAAAGCGTACATCAGAGTAGCTGCATGGGTGTACACCATCTACACTGGCTTTTTACAAGATGTAGTCCAGTGTAGTTTGGTGTAAATGGAGTGAAATTGCAATTTAAGGAAATCAATTTCTTATCTGTTATCATTCTTCCTCATTTTGAAAAAAAAAAAAAAATTATTTAATCAGTTTTATAATTTGGACATTTTATTTGCGAATAGGTGATTTGTTTTTTTTTCACTAAAATTCAAAGAATGGTTTTCAAATGCTTTAAAAATTTACTCAAATGATAGAAGGGAATTCCGAAAACAACAAAAATATCATTAAATAACGTCATAAGTTGCTACTCCACACGAATTATTTAATTGCTTGTATATCTATTGCAAAATGTGAAGTTTAATTTGTAATTTAGTGGCAGGTATTATATCCTTTTCTGCACCAACGGTTATAAATCAAAATGGAAAAACAATTGCCCAGTAAATATAATCATATAGTCATGTGCAGGCTCTCAAATCAGTAATGTTATTTATAATACAATTTTATGCCAAGAATCAAGATTGAAGTGAGAAGTATTATTATTTCCTCTTTTTTTTCATTTCTTTGCAGTTATCTCTATTTGGGCAGCTACAAAACTAAAGGATGTTTAGGAATGTTGCTATATGTTTCTTGCAAAACTATTCAGGCAAATTGTTGAGGGGTTGCCTGAATGCTTTTCCCATTTTAATGATAATAATCATGAAAATTTACTTATTTAGTTCCACACAATCACAATTATTGAACGTAATTACTAACAAACTGTTGCTTGTAATGAGCTGAAATTTTTGGGAGACATCAACACATATTTTAGCTCATTTGTACATTTAGTTTTCGAGATATCACTGAAATTCCCAACTGTGCTTAGTTCATGTCACTTGAATGACAATCCAAACTGAATTTCATCGATAACTCAAGAACTAAACGTACCAATAGGCTGAAATTTTCACAGATTCTTCACCTAATATATGTTGATGTCTCCCAAAAATTTCAGCTCTCTATAATTGTCGGTTCTATTGTAATGCCTTTTGATAACTCTGATTTCTGACATTTATTTATTTAAGTGAATCGCTGTTACAGGATGAATCAAATTGCAAGAAAACATTGGGTATTATAGGGGTAAACTTTTAAATACATACCTATTGTCATACATCAGGTGAAAATTTCGATGAAATTTTATTTTTGACTTTGATGATATTGCTGAAGTTAATTCCCCAACTGGATTTCATATCATTTGAAATTGGAACATAAAGTCCAAATGAAATTTCAGCGATAACCCTTGAAGTAAACGTAGGATTTCATTGAAATTTTCACCAAACATTCAGCTAATTTATTTGGATGTCTAAAAATTTAAGATCTTCAAATTAAATACAACTTTGATCATAATTTACGAAATTATTTTCCAAATCGATAAAAAAAAAGAGAGAAATGGAAAGTGTAAAAGTAGTAAGTGTTATAACAAACTTAATTCAACAATCATACTAAGGCTATAAGTCAACACCCAAATCTACACCACTCCTCAGTATATTTGTTTCATTGGCAATTTTTCATCCTAGTACACCATCCTACACCATCAAATTCCTTAGTACACCATCCAACACCCATCTACACCAATCGACACCAGGTGTAGTCCAATTAAACACAGCTATTATGTTTCAGTGGATTCCCACTCATTTTATCAAATCCAAAACACCGAATGTAAAATTACCGAATTACTGATTGACAGAATTCCGATTTACCGAAACTATTTTACCAAAAGACTTTTCAACGAAACATATTTTTCCCAATTACTAATTACCATTTTGAATTTTGATGAAAAGAAGGAATGGAAGAATACAGTTTCCCTAGGGCCAGCCGCAAGGGAGAGATTTTTGGAGTTCAACCTCAACTTCACCCCCCTAAAAAAAAGCAAAATTAGTACAAGTTATCTCACATATTATTTTTTATTATGAATAATGCAACCATACCAGGTATGCCATTGCAATTCAACCACCATGGCATTTATTTTCAGAAAAATCTCGTCGTTTACTTTTTTTTAAATGTATAAAGCTTTTAATTTTAAATTACCTAACTTGTTCAGTTTTCATTTTCAAATTTTTTTAAATAATTTGTCTTAAGAGGTTGAGAGATCCAAATCTAAGAAGGAAATCTTTTAAAAAAATCCCAGTGTGATTTTCAGGAAGCTCATAAAATAAAATAAAAATTTGAATTTACACTTAGATAGTAAGTGTTTTACTTTATAGATTTTAATGAAAGTAGGCTCAAAATGTTCCTAACTATCAAGAGAATGTCCTAGGCTATTCATATTCGAAAATTAAAAAACTAGAGGGGTGAAATTGAAAAATTGAAAATTTAAAGATTGAAAAAATTATTGTCATGAATTTGGGTAAAGAGTTACCTACTTACTCAAATTAACAGTATTTTTGTTGTTTTTTTTTTTTTTAACAAAATTTATTAGTGTTATGCCAAAGTTGAAGACTCGAACAAACTAAATATCTCTTAAAATAAGCAAATATCTTGTCTTGAAGAAGTATTCACACAAGAAGGTAATCAACAGCTTTGCCTGTTCTGCTACATCATACACGAATGTATGGGAAAGCCAAATTTAAATTAAATTAAAAATTATTTAATATTTTTAAAAGACAAAAAGACCCTAACATTTTATTTAACATAATAAATTATTTATATATTAAAATTATTTGGGCTAAATGAATATTTTATTTTTCAGATATTTCACCTGAATCGATTACCCGCAGCTACTCACCGAACTTCATCATGTTGAACAGGAAAAATCCCTAATCAGCTAGAAAATTTTTCACCCAACAGTGCCACGCATGTGCAATGCACATCAATGGTAAACGTTTGTGAGAAAAACAAAACAAAAAAAAAAACACTTGCAAATAAACGATGAATGAGTCCCGATAAAAACTGTCATGAACTGAAGAGCGAGTGCGAACAAAAAAATACAAGAAAAATTTGGAAAAAAGTACGAAAATTGTCCTAAAGCTGTACCCAAGAAATCGCTACCTACATATTCTGGCATGAGAAACGATTTTTGAGTTTATCATCATCGAACTGACCACCACTCGAAACGGTGAAAATAATGTAAATAATTTTCACTTTCTACGCGAAAAAGTGTTCGAGAAAACTACGAGAAATTTTTGATTTTCGAAATGCATTCGCGTCGCAACTTGAACGCAACTAATCCAAATGACGAGGACACTAGTCAAAAATTGCTTTTAAAAAAATTGATACAGAGTAGGAGCGAAATTCGTCATCGTGATCATCAATAAAAAACATGAGATCGTTCATTTACGTAAATACTCGATTCCTTACTTCTCACTCTATTTACACGAATTTCACGATGCTACTACTCCAGTCTGATATGTAAGGAATGTTATCAGATTTCATTTGAGGACTCAATGTTACGCGCGCGAGTAATTACTCAATCGTTCGTAAATTGACGAAGGCCTACGTGTATTTGGTTCCACATATACATATGTAAGCTCAGAAAAGAAAACATCGGTCGACAGATTAATTATGCGACAATAAAACGAAAAATAACGAAAACATTTTTTAAATGATACCGAAAAAACTCGAAGATCCTATTCGATACCTCGCACCGAGGTGCAAAAAGCTGTTCCATACTTTTTTGTCAATAATATTGTAGGCTATACGTTAGGTACGTTAAAATTTACTTCGCTGCATAAACGACGAAAGAGTTTAATTTTACATTGAACAAATTAACATTAATTCAACAGGCCTCAACAACCATAGAGTAAATACCGAATAGAAGCCACCAATTTATCATTCACTGAATGCAGGAAATATGGTTTTAAACAATCAACATCGAGGATGAAATGGCTGAGAATTCGGTTCGATTAGTGTTCATAAACACCAATGAAACCAACGTATCTTAAACGAAGAAAAAGAAACCATTATACGTACGTGAAAATATTAAATGCTGACAAAAGGTCAAAATTGAGTAAAAAGGAAGGAAGAAATACACATATGAGTGACGAATTTTCAAGAAAATGTCGATACAGTTTCATCGGGTTATAATTTTATTTTTCAAGCCGAACTTATTTTTCATATTTATGTAACGGCTCGCCACGATACCTTATGACCTGTCATATCTACAACTTCGTCGGTCCGAAAGAAGCTGATGCTATAGCATGACTAAGCCATCACCAACAAGGCATGGTGCTTTATCGAATATATATCTGCACCATCTCCACATGCTCCCCTCAGCACTGTTCTGATGATCGGATTCTGTACAACTAAGATATGCATATGAAGGCAGAGCTTACCTGGCATTGCATATCGTAACTATAGAAAGGTATTATTGCTCCACTGAGCCGGCTTGGAAAAATTTGTGGCTGCAATAAGCAGCAGCACTAGATTGCCATAAACTAACAAGATGCATTTATGACGATGGACGACAGTTTTATAGACTATAATCCACGAGTCTGTTCATTATGAAAAAAAAGGAACGAAATTTTAGCACTTTGAAAAACAGGCAGTTCTATTTGGACGAGTACATTACTAGATCACACGCCCTGGATGTTTTAACATTTGTTTCCCACCATAAAAGTTTTTTTATTTGCTATTTTTAAGATATATTAGTTTTCTGAGTATTTCCATTTCAAAGATCTGACACGGGAATAATTGTAGAATTGAAAAATAACTTTCAAAAAAATTGATGCTGAACTAAAATTTGAATTGTAGCACTTCTTGCTTCTCACTTGCCTCTTAGAAAAAAAAAAAAATTAAAAATTTTTCAATAACTCATAAGCAAATTAACTTCATTTCTTGTACTCATTTTGGTTAGTAACATCTAAAACTTTTAGAAATCTAGACAAATTCATATTTTCTGAATACAAATTAATCCAAAATTGGTTCAATGTACTGAAAACCACAAACTGTGGAGCGGAAATGATGCTTTCACCCGTACATTCTACAGAATGATACTTAAGTACAGATTTGCTACTTAAGTAATATTTTATCTGTGACTCCTATGTATAAATGTAAAATAAACCTGGTCGAACTAGTACTTAAGTCTTTCCTAACATTAAGAAACGTTCTAGAATACAGGTGTATATGTAGGTATGGGTATACCTATAAACCCGCCTACAAGATCAATCACAATTACCGATCAAGTAAGAAACAATCGATCTTTCAGATGATCAATCTCCTCTCACAAGAGAAGCTTCAACCAGAAAAAAAAATTATTTTTTGGTGTCGGGTATGGCCGAAGCAATTAATTGCATGATAGAGGAACCAAAGCCAAATAAAAAATGGGTAGTTTTCAATTTTTGATCATTTTTCTTGATCATATGCGAAAATGATTGATCACTAATGATTGATCAAGTCAGAAAGATCGATAAAAAAATTCGCCAATGAACGCAAGAAAATCAATTTTTTTTTCACATCATTGCCCAGTACTTACCCAAAAATCATGTTTGCGACGCATACGAAGAAATGAATCTTTTACCATCAGTTTTGGTTACTGACTTGGTCATATGAGAATATAGATCAGTGTTTTTTAAACCGTAGCTCGCATGGGCACTAACAGTAGCTGGCAGAAGTCTGTGCGATACCTGTAGCACCATGATTCTTATCATCTTTCATTCAAAATTTCAAGTCCATGTAATCGTTTTATAATGTTCATCATACGATGATAGGCCTAATTCTTATCTAATCTTGTTAAAAAAATTTTTTCTTCAATCAATAAGTATAAACATCTGGGTTTCAGTAGCTCAAAACCTACTTTTCATTTTAAAAGTAGCTTAGTTGCTGAGGTAGTTTGGTGCTATAGATAATACTTTGGTATGCTAAATGTCACACGTTTCTTTGGAGCAACATATGACTGATTCAAGGATGCAGATTACACAATTTAGTGACATTTTAGCCATAAATGCGTCACAATGACACAGATATACCCACCATAAGAGAGGAATAACGCAATGATAAAGTCACTAATTTGTCATGCACGTGTCACATATTCGACACGATTAGCGTTTCACTGAAAAGTCACATATATCAAATAAAATTGTGGCTTCAAGTCATATGATTTGTTCATCAAATAAATGTCACATCATGATCATAATCATGGTACAAAATGTCACATGATTGTCGTAGGAGTCACTGTACAGTCACAAAAGCGTCATCTGTGACCCAGTTGTGACACAAATGTCAATGTTATTGACATGTGTTGAAAACTCACATCATAAAAATAACACATATGGATTAAGTGGATGTCACAAGTGAGACATTAATGAATCGCCTAATTATGGATCACCAACTTCAATAACAACAAATGTACCTACGTCGCACAAGTATGACTACAATGGTAAGATGGTGAGCCAGGAATACAAATGCAGTAATGATGTACCACTTTCACTTCAAGCACTACATCTAGTGAATCAATAATTCACAAATGCGTCATTTTTACCATGTGTTTCAATAATGGGACAAGCAAATGTCACTGCCACAGAAATGCTACAATCTGGTCGAACAAAGGAAGTTTCTTTAATGACACTTGTCACACATTCTCACAATCGTGACAAATATATGTATTTTCTCACATCACATCAACTAGAAATGGATCAAACAGAGCCAAAAAATTAGTCACATTTTCCAAGCCACATCTGAGTGATATTTTGAAAATTCGAACTAGGTTAATTTGATTGCTAAAAAGGAAGAAAGGACGTTCTTTCAACGATATATTATGTATAGCTCCATTTATGTCTACATCACACGCCAAAATGAGTACCTATTACGAGTTATTACTAATTACGTTTCCAAGCAATTTATTGATAGATAAATAAACGTAATTAAGAGAACTATTTTTCATTTATTTTATTTTTCAAAACACTCCCACAGTGGTTAAGACTTGTTTGCTCTGTACGAATGTGACTGAACCCTCCCGAGTTAATTGTTCATCAACTAAACGACAAAACGAAATGGAACTGTAAAAATAATACATATAACGAAGAGAGGAAGAAAAATGTTTGAATCCTACATTCCAGAAAGGGGATTGAAAGTACTCATTCAAACGACAGAAAAAAATAATAATTTAAAGGATTCTAAAATTAATACATCGAAACACTCCACAGAATTTATTTACACTTTCTATAATTTCTGTATTTTTTCTTCTTTGAAAAATTTATGATTTTCAATAGCAGTTTTATTTAGACTATAGTACTTAATTTGTTTTTGCATTCAAATAAAAACGAAGTAGAGCAAAAATTAAGAAATTAGGTTTACCATTTCATTTGACGCGTGTCCTTTCAAATATTTGCTTGAGCGTTGAATAATTAAAACTATTTCGTCTATCTTCGATTTTTTTTCTCTTTTTCGTTTTTGATATATATCAGAAAAATTCTGCATCTTAGTGACACGTAGCCTACAAGAATATTCGTAATGACATTTTTTTTTCTTTGTCGTAGGGCTTTTGATGCCTATACGAGAAATACTTTCGGCCGTTGGAACGTGTCCAACTTTATTGTTATTTTCGTCACCGTTGACCAAATTTTAATAAATTTCGTTAATTAATTTTTTATACGACAAAATATTCCGGTATTTTGGGCAGAAAGGCTAAAATCGCCATAAGTCGTTGAAATTTTCAAAAAGTTGAAAACTTTTACTCGATTCCACTATCTTATCATACTCTCATTTATGGTAATTTAAGTACGTAATTGTTATACGTATATGCTTTCACAAGCGACTTAACAAAATGTAGAGGGCTCAAATTAGGAGCTTGAATATTAGTCATAAAAAAATATTTTGAAAGGAAAGATAACAGGAGCAAAAAGAAAATGAGAATAGTTACAGTAATAAATTTTGAAGGCTTGGTCAGCATATCTATATCTATACTTCTATATATTTTTTGTATCTTCTATACATATATAAAATATAAGTGTTCAGTATGTGTTCGTATAATGGGCAATCTTGAATACTGAACGGATTTGAGAGATTTTTCTGTTACTAGCAAAGTCATTTCATGTTTGTTAAAATGGACTACCTACTTATTGTAATGATCTGTCCTCAACATCCTTAGCAGTACAGAAAAATGATCATATTTTTGCGTATAAAAAAAAATACGTCACACATTAAAATCGTCGGTTCAGGGATTTAACGAAGGATAGAACAAAATTGAAATGGAAAAATATTTCCATCTCTGCCCCAGTATACCTCCTTTTTTTCTCTCTATAATAAAATGCTACAATATTTTAACAGTTTGCTATGGATTTCATTTCAAAAACAACTGTTGAGAAATTAATGGCAGCACTGAGGTTTTTGGAATTTCCAATGGAAAATTGAATGTTAGTTATCAAATGGAAGTTGTCCTTAGTAACTAGAGGGCTTTGAGAAGGTGAGGGGCCAAAATAAACCACCCATATTTTCAGGCCGTTTATACCCAATCAGCTATGATTTTATGAAATTCTGAGTTCATATTCATTGTTTATTTTTAAATCAAAGCTGTCCTGAAGCCTCAAATAGATAAAAAATCACTTGTATTTTTGAGTACCTCATACTGGCATCCCCAAAGAAATTCAAATGAAACAACAGTAAATCATGCAAAAAAGATTAGCCCGAGTACAACAGAATACACCCGAGTTGAACAAATTAATATCGACTATTTAGCATATGCGTCAAGGAGATGTATTATTACTGAGAAGGTACCATTGGATTCACCAAATACTCGTCAAGTGATGGGTTAATTTTTAACCACCTTTAAAAAAAAAGAGGTGGTTATCAATTCGATTTATGTTTTTGTTTTTTTTTTTAAATATTTGTTTCAGTATAACTTCTCAACCTGAGTACCCACTTTGACGAAATTTTTTATTCAATGATAGAGGGTGATTCCATGCTGGTCCTAATCAATGTTTTTAGAATCGATGAGGTAGTTTTTTAGTTATTTTTAAATAAGAAACTGTTAATTGTAAATATTCCAGTAAAATCTTACGAAAAAACTGTAACATACTAAGATTTGCATCCTCAAAGTCTCTTGCAATTTTGAGGAGAGAATGTTCATCTTCCAAAATTTGGTTCTTCATGTTTTTCACCAAAAATTTCAATTTTGTGATAAAAATAGCTCAGTAAAAAACAGTTCAACATAAAATTTCCTGCGAAAAACGTTCTCTACATTTTATGTACGATGCACCTTTTCCACTCGAGGGAGTCTTAAAATCAACAATTCTTCAGTGAATCACTATAAAAAATATACAATCCGTTAATTATTTCAGAAAATAATTTCCCTGATATTATTTCCCGATATTTTCGATATTATTTCATCAATTATTACCTCGATTCCCATGTGCCACACTACCCACACAGCCATACACGGACATAAAAAAAAGGTTCACTGTCTCCTCCGTAACAACAAATTCAACAGTGTTACCATCTAATTCAGGGTTGGCACAAGCCAAAATGACACAGAACGGCACTTCAGGGCTTGAATGTTCAATATTTTAATAAGTGAAATATAACTTGTAATTATCATATTATTTTGATAATTAATAAACCCAATATATATTTGCCACCAATCCATCCCTGATCCATAACCCCTTATCGTCACACTAGCTTTCATAGTTTTAGGATGATAAATATGAGGATGTTACAGCTTCCATAATGTACGGCAATTTCGAGTTTTTCCGAAGCAAAATACCAGTTTTTTATGTGAGAATTACAATACATCTAACATTCCCGAGATGCTAATGACTTATTACAAATTTTAGTAATTTATATTGAAAATAAGGAAAACTATTTTAAATATGACAAAAATATTTGTCGTATTCCTTTATCAGAAGAAGAGACAAGAAATAGCAGGTCGGTTACAGTCAACTACACTTCATTAAAAATATATACTTAATTTTTTTATTTTTTAATGGGGGCTGTGAACTGTAATTCAGTTGGTCGATGAATTGAATTAATACATTCAGTCATTGTGAAAAGTTGGCCTATAGTTTCACATTAAGACTAGGTATCTATACAAATATGTACAATAAAAAAATGCATAAGATATTGAAATATTACCAATTAGATGAAAAAAATTCAAATGTTTTGATGAAGCAATTGATGTAGTTCTTAAATTGGCTCGTGATAGGGTTTTTGAACGGTTAATTAAATTATAAAGTCAACAAAGATTAACATGTACTCTTAAGATAATTAAAGCACACAGACAATCTTCTTCAATAAATGTTGCTGGCATAATTCAAGTTGAAGATGACAATGTATGGTATGTTCCAAGTGAACAAGACTCGAATATACGCTAAGCATCAATAAATCAAATACTACCAGTCAAAACTATGCTCTAATATGTGATAAGTGTCTAATTTGTATTCTTGAGTATACATGTTCATGTGTGAATAATTTAATTCACTATAACATATGTAAACATATGAAATGCATGTGTCATGAAATGTAAAAAAAACTTTAATGAACACAGTATTAATGCAGAGCTATGCAGTTGGCGGTTAAAATTTTAAGACATCTGGACACGAAGTGACAAATTTCGGCAAATCGACAGCGAGTAATAAAAAAAAAAGTTCATTCGCCAGTATTTTCATCTGCCAAAGTTGGCTACCCTGATTGATACCAGGATTGATACTTGACACATTGATAACGATAATAGTTAAACAAGATGGAGAACATTTATGATATTATAACCAGAAAGTGGCAGTTTGAAATTTCCTGTCCCAAGACACTCGTCTTTACTACCAGGTATACACATAATGGTGATTAGAGATGAGCCAACATTTTGTTATGTTGGACATTTTGTGTTATTCATGTTTTCATTAATTTTACATGGTTTATTATTACAATAAATATAATAACACAAAATTGTGGTTCATTTCTTATCACTCTCATGCGTATACCTGGTAATAAAGAGCCTTAACTTGGGCTGCGATCATGAACTAAATTGATAATCGATAGGAATTGATAGCCTATATGTTTTAAATGGTGTATCGATCACTATCAATCATCAGTTGATCGCAGCCTGATGCAAAACCTCTTTCAATTTGTTTCATTTTCCATTAGGTTTGTTTTATTTGCCAACTGGGTTTGTTTTGATGTCTCAAAATTGAGCTCAGTGTCAACACAATGACAGTAAGCTGACACCAGCTCACTGCTCCTCAGGAGTAGGTGCAGGATAGTGTCACTCAAGGATATCACTTTCGACACTTTCATGGCAGATAAAGCAACCACGCTAGAAACATCAAGACAACACCATAGTAATTAGTGTAAATAGAATACCTACGCAGTTTGTAACTTGGTGACGATGGTATCACCTCAGGTCAGTTTTGGGAGTAAACAAAATAAACTGTTAGCTCAGTCCATATACTTTATAGTCAAAGGTGCTATTCCACTCTTGCAACATGAACAAAGCACTTAAAGAGAAGTAACGACTCAAAAGCACTTTGAAGGCTATCCCTTTTGGCTTTTAGCTTTCAGTCTTGAACATAAAGCTTCCGCTTTCAACTTTTCACATAAAGCTTTCGACTTTCCACTTTTTCATAACTTTTTTAATTTTTAAATAATTAGCTTAGTGAAAATTTATAATTTTGACAATTGAAAAATATTAGTTTGAAAATTTCCACCAGTGAAATGTAAACAAAGGAAATCTTTATGAACATAAAGCTTTCGCTTTCGGATTTTGGCTTTTTCCTCTAAAATTTTTCGGCTTTCGGCTGACTTTCAAACTCTGCTCAAAAGTAGCGTAACAGCTTTCGGTGGCGTCACCCAGACACCGATGTCGCTTTTTTTGGCAAATAAAATAAGCCTGTTGGCTCGATCGTCGTTTTTTCTGAATAATCACTTCGCAGAGTGTGTTAAACCACTAAAGGCTTCAATCTATCAAAAATATTTTCCAGTTTCACTGCCGAGCACCATTTCACAAATGAATCGAATCAGAAATTTGACAGTTTCATGAACATGCAGCTAGCTACCCATTTTACCGTTACGAAAATAAGGATTCAAAAAGACTAATAGTATTCGGTTGGCAACATCGTAAGCATAATTTCCCGATTCACGATGAATCAACACCACGAAGTTAATTCCAGCCCCAAGTAATGTGTCGATACGAGTCGATGATTCATACGCAGTTTTTTACACACATTTTGCTATCGCCTCGTTTGTTCCTCCTCTCCCACTTGTCACACTGAAAGAATAAATTTGAGACTTCGAGTCATGCTTTCCTCTCTCTAACCCTTCAAAAATAAATTAGTCGCATTTTTTACTCGACTTATAGATTACTTACGAATATACGAGTAATTCGGAAAGTCTTGTGTTGATTGGACAATTTGTAAAATTTCTTCTCCTGGTGCGACCGCTTCTGTCGACGTTTACTGGGATCGTAGATTCCGTACTTTAAATTTTGACGCAAGATGTTGACATCGAATCATACACAGAAACAACAAAATGATTCCCGCCAAATTTTTGGCTAACGTACGATTCCCGTAGATATTGCAAATTTATAACCGCCGAACTTAAGCTCGAATTAGCAGAAAACTGAAAAAAGAGAAAATGAAATACAAAAACACCAAAAACTTCAACCACGACGTCACTACTCACTAGTCACTACTACGATCGTCGTCTTAAGAGAATTTTCTCACCATTTGATAGAATACGACGACCGACTGCACGACGAAGAGTAGAAATTAGGATTAGAAGGATACGATGAAGCGCAAAATCTATAGAAACCACGTGCTTTGAAAAGAAGAAAGAAAAAAAAGAAACGGAGAATGTTTTACGCGCGCATCTTCTTTATTCCCCCACTCCACTCTGCGAAGCCTGATCAACCAAAAGTGTAGTACCCAAAAATTTAGTCGAATGGCAATTCAATTTCGTGCGTCTGTCTGTCTCTATCATCGTATACGTCGTCAGCTTCGTCTGGAAATTACGGGTATCTATCTCCTACGATAAGTTTGAATAGGCAACTTGTTTTACGTACGTGTATAACATTTTGTACGAAAACCAATTACGAGGCATTTCTTCGTAATTGGGAGTGTCGTCTACTGAACGAGTATCGTCTACTGAACGAGTATCGATGTCAGCAATTAGTGATAGTTGTAGTGGCAGAGACACTACGAATTTTGGTACTTATATATTAAAGTGGTTTTACGTCCAAGGGACTATAAAAATGTCGTCACACTCCTTCCACGCACCTCTGTTCTCTCCTGTCGCGCAACAACGAATGTTGGCGACCTCCTCAGCCCAGTAACTCGTCTATCTACATTTCTTCAGACGAGTTCCCAGCTCGCCCGCCAGGCGCGAGATCGTGGGCGGAGCCCACGATACTGGGGGCGGTGTCCATGGCCAGTCTTCCAAGACTCGCTGCCCTGTAGATCTGTAAAAAAGCATAATAATTTTCATACACACACAAGTACATACATGTCGTTTATTATAAAAATATAAAAAAACAGAACAAATTGTACTTATAAACTACTGAATAAATATTTACAATATTTACAAAGTCCACAAATCTTTGTATGAAGAAAAAAATTTATGTTTCATGATTTTCTTCCAGTTGAGAGTCAATTATTGGCTCTCAACTGTGATTTGTGGGCTGTCAAATTGCCGGACGCTTCTCTGAGGAATGGATGTTGACAGGTTCAGCGCTTTGTAGGAGTTTCACTGTAAGGAAGAAGAGGTATTAAGTTAGCAATTTATTATTTAAAATTGTGATAGTTGACAAAGTTATCACAATTCTATTTAGTGTGGATCGCGATCCGCTATCACCTTTATCCGCTTTCCTCGTAGGTAGCCGGACGATAAAGTAAGCATTTGACAAGGTTGACTTGCCGTGTCTTCAAAAATAGCTGAACTCCAATGTTGTCACAAAGCATTGGTGTTTGTAGTAGTGGTTGTGGGTATGAAGTGTATTTACAGATCAAGTTCGGATAGAAGTTAGTCTATGTTTGGGCTAACTTCTGTATTAGTTCTTAGTTCCAAAGGTGCTAAGAACTTTATTGGCCGGCTCACTATTTTAGAGCTGGGCAATCTGACGTCAGCGTGGTGTACTTGGCCATCACGTGACGTCATCAGGTTTACTACAGTGGCTATTTTGTAGATTCCTGGTTTTGTCATAATGTCTAACACGTGGACTATGTCTCCAATTTTCGGTTGGAAACTTACCATTTGGTAAGCATTGCTTACACCTTTTGGAACTCTGTCTCTCAGATATGGGAGGTAGAGTCCTTTCCAAGCTGCCCAAAGCTTGGTAAGGTTTATTTTATCAATTTTCCATAAACCTTGTAAATTTTTGGCTGTTATGGTAGTTTCATCTAAAGGTTTGTCTAGGTCCAATGTAAAATTTTGAAAATTTGCATGCCTAAAGTGTGCAGGTGTTAGAGTCACTTGCTCAGCTTCATCTGCTGCAGGGCACAGAGGTCTTTCATTCATCATCACTTGTATATTTTTAAGAGCTGCTTGAAAATTAAAGCGATGATGAGAGTGTGGACCCATTACATGTTCAAACGCTTGTTTGAAGACTCCAATTAGTCTTTCATAAGATGCACCATACCACGGAGCCTTGGGTGGAGTGAAGTGCCAGGTTATTCCTTTTTGTTGTAACCTGTCGCTTATAGTACTGTCTGATGTTACTGCTTCCCAGAATTGGAGTAAGTGGGTTATCACTAACCTAAACTGGGCCGCATTGTCAGACAGTATTGCCTTTGGTGTTCCACGGTCTGCTAAGAATGTTTGGAACGCCATCCACATTTCTTTTGTTGTTAATGATGAGACTGATAAGAAGTACACTGCTCTTGTCAATAAACACGTAAAGATTAACACCCACTTTTTGTAAGTTGGTGTTGTTGGCGTTGCCAAAGCCTTCTTATTTTTTGGTAGGTATTTGTCAAATACTGAGTATGGACCAAAAACATCCACACCTGTGTAGGTGAAAGGATGAGTGAAAGGTACCAATCTGAAATCTGGCATTTTAGAATGTGTTGGTTGTGCAAAAGGCCGTTTATTTGACTTTTTGCACATTACGCATGAATTTTTTAATACTTTTGGAAGTATTCTCATTGCCCTTGGTACAAAGTAAGTTCGGCGGAAAGCTGCCATTGTAAACTTAATGCCTGTATGACTATTTAATGTGTGTACGTTTAATAGTATTAATTTTGTTAGGTGTGATTTTGGGTGTAACATTACTGGAGATAGGATATCTTCAGTAAATGGTGTTACAGGAATATAGTTCCTTAACCTTAACAGCCCTGATTCGTCAATTGTTATGTGAAATTTTTCGTATGTCAAATATTCGGGGGCATTATATGACATAAGTTTATTAAAGATTTCAGAAAAGTATTTTTTCTGATCTGCGTAGATGAAGCATAGTAATGCGAATTGATAGTTATTAGGGATTAAAGCCCACGGTGAAACCGACCTGTTTCTGGCAAGTTGTTTTCGTGATAATTTTCTAAGTGCGTTTATGCAATGGTAGAAAATTCTTTTAAGACTTATTAGTGTGTTAAATTTGTCTATATTGATGTTGAATGGTGTGTTCAGTGGTTCGTGCATGAAACTTGTGTAGGGTATTGTTTTGGAAAGATCTGTCTTTTGTTTAGTAGACAGATCTAGTATTTGTTGTGAGTTTATATTGTTTTGAGTTTGTGTAAGATCCTGACTAATTTGGTTGGGATCTTGTACTTGGTCAATTTGTGTAGCAAATGTTTTAACTTCACAAATATAATTAACCGAACTCATAACAAATTTTGGGATAAAAGTTTTTCTGGATTTTAATTGTCTTTTTAATTTGGCAGGTTGATGACTGTCAAATATTTTGTCTTGATTATTGGGAATCAAGTCTGACAATTTATCCGAAACTTTCAATGTTTCCCTTAAAGGAGAGAAGACTGGTATAGTTTTCTCTTCTTCTGTTAAATCAGGCAGAGACTGAATAATATGTAAGTCAGTCTGTGGCCATGTATCAGAATGTAGAGTTAACCACTGTGGACCTGTCCACCATGTAGTAGTGAACAAGTCTTCAACCATTGCTCCTCTTGAGCCGACATCCGCTGGGTTGTCGGCTGATGGAACGTATCTAAACTGTAGGTTTGGTACAGTTTTTATTTCATTAACCCTATTTAAGACAAATTGTGTTAACACTCTATGTTCTAACAGCCATGTTAAAACGCATTTGCTATCTGACCAAAGGTAAGTTGGGCTGTTTTGTAAGTCAAGAGGATTGCGTATATTCTTGACTGCTCTAGCTCCTATGAGTGTCGCCAACAATTCCAATTTTGGGATTGTTACCGTTTTCATAGGGGCTATTCGTGATTTTCCTATGACGAATCTGGCTTTAGTTGTACCACTTTCTTCGTTGTGGAAGCGTAAGAACGCAACCATGGAGAAGGCAGTTTTTGAGGCATCTACAAATATATGTAGTTGGCATTCATTCGGGTTATAAGTACCCGAATAAATTTGTCTTGGTAGGCAGTAAGTTGTGCACTGAGTTAAGTCTTTTATTAGCTCTGTTGCTATTGGTTGTAGCGTCAGAGGCAAAGACTCATCCCATTTATAATTTTCATTCCAGAGTTGTTTTATGAAAACTCTGGAAGGTATAAATGCTGGGGCAAACCAACCGTGAGGGTCGAAGAATTGTGAAACTGCTCTTAGGAACAGTCTCTTTGACCAGTTTGGTACTTGGTCTTTTAATTTTGGTGGACTGATAAAGATGATATCTTTATCCATGTCCCAAGAAAGTCCAAGTACTTTTATTTGAGGCTTTGTAAGTGCATGTTCAGGTGCAAAGTCATTTCCTAATGGGATACAATTTGTTCCCCATTGTGACAACTCCATTGAGATGTCTTTAATTAACTTGTCAGCCTGATTATGCAATTTTAAAGCGTCTTTGTAAGTAGGCAATGATGTTACTAAGTTGTCAACGTAAATGTTGTTTACATGTTTTTTATAAAATTCCGGGTTCACCTGTTGGAAGTGGTGTAACAATACTGCCGCCAATAAAAATGGTGCTGTTACAATTCCAAAAGGTACGCGTTGAAACCGAAATGTTATTATGTTATCTTTTGTTAATGGTTTTGATGGATCTTTAACCCATAAAAACCTTGTTACATCCCGATCATCAGGATGCAGTCCTATTTGGTGAAAGGCTTTTTTGATGTCGGCAATAATGGCGAATTTGTCTTGACAAAAAGACAAAAGTATTTGAAGCAAATCTGGCAACAGATTAGCTCCTTTAAACATACAGTCATTAATGGAATGTTTTGACTGTTTTGTTTTTGCTGACCCATCAAAAACTACCCTGAGCGGTGTGCTTTTTGTTAGATCTAAAATTCCTTTGTGAGGTAAATAATGAATTAGCTCAGGTTTTGATTTTAGATCTACTCTCTCTATCATCTCTAACTCAATTAGTAAGTTAAAGTACTCATCATATCTTTTGAAGAATTCAAGCATTTTTGGTAGTTTAGGCAGTTGATGTTCGAGTCTTCTGAACGATAGATTGTAATTATCCGCCAATGGTGGAGGATAATTTTTATATAACCACCTATTTTGGTAACGGTTATTTAAAAGTTGTAAAGCTTCGGCCTCAGCCTGAGCTTCTACCAGGTTATTAGACTCGATGCCAATGGCATCCAATCTCCATAAATTCTCAATCTCTTGAGGATTATTAAAGAATACTGGTGTGAAGACTTCATCAACTGCGTTTTGATTTGGGATGATCCCTCCTAACATATGTCCGAACTCAGTCTGTATTAGTGTGAGAGTTGGTGAAATGTGATGAATATTTGTTACAAATGACCACATATAATCATTACCTAATAATAGGTCAATCGTATGCTCCTCTTCAGTTTTGCAAAAATTTATTTTCGAATACTCAGGGAATTTTTTATAAAATTCTGACAAATTTGGTTGATTCAAATTTTGCGTAATCTTATTTATAGTTTTCGCTGTTATTTGAACCACTATACCATTTGGTGTCAAAATTTCAAAGTCCACTAAGCTTGATTTGAAAATATTTGAGGTTTGGTTTTCGACACCTTTAAGTCTTATTATTTCTGTTTCATATCCTTTTAGTTTTAAGGATGTGAAAGCGTAAGTTACTAAGAGTTCAATAGTTCGAAATACTGGGGGCGGCTAAAAATTTTCTCTAAGATAATTTTTAGCCGTTTTGTGAAAGTTGACGGCAATTCATTTTGCCGTGAACAATATGTTTATGGTCTTAGGCCGATGGAATTTTTATTGCATCGGCTTATAAAGGGCGTCTCTAATGCCTATTGAATTGTCGAATCATGTATTGATTCGATATATTTTTTTTTGAATAGTTGTTTAGAGGCGCATTATTTTGCCAGTTGATTTTTTCATAAAATCTACTGGTATGAGTATTTCCATTACCTATTATTTTTCCGAAACAATTTTTGCTTTGAAAAACGTGTGTATAGGTATCATATTGGAATGTATAATTTAACAATGATATTTCATTGATAAATTTTCGTAGAAATATATAATTTAGCAATGATATTTCATTGATAAATTTTCTTAGGCTAAATAGTAAGTACGAAACTTTATCAAGTTCGTTCTTTTTGTTATTTTGAGGAGATCTTAATTATTTCTAAGATAGCTTTATCGTTGTTAGTCAAAATTTCAAAGTCCACTAAGCTTGATTTGAAAATATTTGAAGTTTGGTTTTTGACACCTTTAAGTCTTATTATTTCTGTTTCATATCCTTTTAGTTTTAAGGATGTGAAAGCGTAAGACTTAGTTATAAAGGTGTCGACACGACCACAATCAAAAAATCCCGTTATTTTGATTGGTTCTTTTCAATATTGGGAACAAGCATACGATTGAAATACAAGAAAAGTTGAGCTTTTCTTGTGTTTAATGAAAGATAAAAAGTACTCACTGCTCACTGGTAAGCACTCCTTTTGATTTGCGCTGAGTTCTGGCAGCATCCTGGCCCTTGCCACTTCAGAATCTGGTACGTTCTGTTGAACATATGATTTATTAGTATCAAAATCATCATGTTTTGAGACTTTATCAAAATCACATGTTTTCTTACTTAATGCTTCCTTGCGCTGGCGCAGTTTATTGTACCAGGCCTCCATATGCTCCTTGTAGATGGGATAAGGAGCATCCGGACACAATTTGCTATGGTGTTTGACTGATAGGCAGTCGAACCATTTGCAGCAGGCCGAGACCTTCTGCAGGCAGCTTGTGGTTGTATGGCAGGTTGCGCATTTGGTACACAACCTTCTGGCCTGGTACTCGCGTTGACGCTGGGGAAGCGTGTTGAAGCGAGGGTCGTAACAGAGAAACGCCGGGTGTTTCTCATTGCAGAACAAGCATGCTTTTTGCAGGATGGCTGGCATGTTCAGGATACTTTTTGGAGTATCCTGAGCGTTACGCATTTCTTTGTTCTGTTCTCTACGTGCTGAAACAGAAGAACAGTTGGGAGACTTTGATGAGTTTCCCTTATTACTGCTTGAGCGCTTATTAAAATTGTTGGGATTAGATTTATCTTTTCCCTTTGATTGATCGTTACCTTTTGAGAAGGTAGCGGCTATAAATCTTGGACTGCCTTTAGGTTGTCCCTGATTATTTCTCCTAGAATTTGAATTGGGGTTATGCTTTTTGTCAAACATTTCCTCAATTTTTATAAATTCCCTGATTGCCGAAAAGAGATGAGACATGTCTTTTGTTACTTTTGAGATGATTTCTGTATCATCTCGGTGGGAATTTTTTAACAGTGATGTTGAACAATTGCTCTTCGTCTACTACCATGGAGACCTGCCAATAACGATCAATCAACACTGCAATTCCATCCATACCATCTTGGATGGATGAAAGTCCGTTTGTAGTGTTCGGAAATTCAGTAATTTGGTACCATATTTCCGCTCTGACCTTACTTGGGTCCCCAAACCTATCATTTAAAAATTGCAGACGTTGTTTGTAGCCAACGTCATCAGGTGCAAAGTGTGAGAATTTTTGAACTATGTGTTTAGGCATTGCTTGCTGAAGCAATTTAATTTTTTGTGGGACTGCAATGTCCGTACGAAGATGTATGTACATTTTAAATCCTCTAATAAACCCTGGATAGCTAAGAATCGTTCCATCCCAATCATCTATATAATATTTGGGTGCTTTCAGGTTCATAGCTGCTTTTTCCGGGTGAGTATTCGGGTCCAATTCCCAACAACGGGGTATTGATTCTGGTATATTTTTGTTAACAGGTGGTTCAAAATTGTTCCCTAATATAGGCCTGGGGACCAACTCGGTTACTGAATCATATTGATTTTGATCAACTGCGTTTCTATTGGGAGATATGCAATTGTTATTAACCGGTTCGGGTGGAATGGGTATTACAGGAGTGGTGTTGATGGAACAAGCACATATTCGTTTATGTGCTGGTTCATCTACTTTGTCCTGTGAAGAATCCGTGCGATTACGTTTTTCATATTTGTGCGGGTTGGATAAAGTAATTTTTTCATTACATTTTTGGATTGCTGGCCAGACGAACTCATCCTAGAACTGGTCCAGATTGAGTCCATATTCCATTTCGACATGTTTTACCATGTCCGAATGGTCTCGCTGGATTCTCTCGATCTCGTTCTCAGCTCGCTCCAGTCGAAGATGGTCGCGAGCTGCTTTAGCGGCTAGTTCCTCCAGCTCTTTCTTCCTGCGTTGCTGTTCCTGCCATTGACGCTCGAGCCGCTGTCTCTCCAACCGCTCTCGTTGCAGGCATTCAGCTTCTTGTTCTGCTTTGTCAGCTCGTTTGTCACTAGGCGAACGCGCTGTTGTTTCCCCACCACCGAGCCCTACTTGACCTGATGTTGATGGGGTTGGTTTCTCTTGACTTTGTTCCAGGGAACCAATCGGCATTGGTGATGGTGTCGGCTGCAGAACTGGTGCCATCAGTGGAAATTTTGCTTCAATTTCCCCTTGGTTGGCACCCAGTTTGAGGGTATTTGCCCTGGCCAGGAGTATTTTGTTTTTGTTGACTCCTGGTGGCAGATTCATCAGCTGCTCGATTACTTGAGCGATTACTGGCAGCTGTTTTCTGGCCTGGACTAAGGTTAGTTCAGGCTCATTGATCATATTGTCGAGTTCTATTGTATAGAACCCGGCTGTCGTGATCGAGTCGAGGTAGATTTTGATCCTTGTTTCGAAATCATCTACCTCTTGCATTGACCCCGTGCTGTAATGTGACTCGCCACTGGATGCTTGTGACGGGTCTGCCACGGCCTTATTACAGGCAGATGATTCGATCTCCCTTTCGATGTCTTCGTGATGAAGACCGTGTCTACTGGCAATTACTTTTGCCAGTGGAGCATTGGCGAGGACTGGTGACATCGGGGTATTGAGGGGTGCTGGTGGAGTCGTGTTTGGCTCTGGTACATTGGCCACCAAATGAGTTGGTGGCGTGTCTGCAGGTGGTGGAGGTGCTGATGACGAATCCATGGGTGTTTCGTCACGTTGCATTTTAGATTCTGTTAGGTGAAAATATTAAAAATTATTACACTTTTTCATGTTTAGTTTTAATTTTTAATACGTTGCTACATGTATTTTTATTCTTGACTTTCGAAATATTTTCAGTTTTATTTTAATTTTGAAAATTTTGGTGTGACCTGTGGGCGCAATGAGGATTTCCCGTCATGGGTCGCGATCTGTTTTTCAAACATTGAATATTTTCAAAGTTTTAATGTCAATTTGAAAATTTTGGTGTGACCCGTTGGCGCAATAAAGGTTTCCCGTCACGGGTTGCGGTCTATTTTCGTAATTATTGGTTATTTTTCAAAGTTTTTGTTTTAATTTTGAAAATTTTGGCGTGACTTGTGGGCAAAGTGAGGATTTTCTTTCACGGGTTGCGAGAGTTGTTCTTAAATTACAAAAATATTTGGTGATGCAGACGAAGAAGAAAAAAAAGGTAAGATTTCTTTTAATAATTTTTTAATTTATTATTTATCAATTGATATTCAAAAATTTTTGCGTGACCCTTAAGCGTAATGAGGATTTTTGATCGTAGGTCACGTTTATTTTTATCAACATTAAATTATTTTCAAAGTGTTTTATCAGTTTTGAAAATTTTGGCATGACCCCTAAGCGCAATGATGGTTAATCATCGCGAGTCATGATATAATTTTTAATGGAACGTAAAAGTTAAAAAATATTTCCAAAGTATTTTTATTATTTTGAAAAATTTTGGCGTGACCCGTGGGCGCAATGATGTTTTATCATCACGGGTCACGTTTGATTTTTATATTTTGTGAATTATTTTCAAAGTCCTAAATCAACTTTAAAAATTTTGGCGTGACCCGTGGGCACAACGAAGCTTTCCCATGATGGGTCACGATTACTTTTTCAAAGTCTCGATAGGCTTTGAAAATTCCATAATTAAAATTGCGAGTTATTCAACATCGACGAATTGACAGTTTTTATCATTTTTCATTGCACCTATTGCCGTACTTCGAATATTAATTTCTCTAGTATTCGACGTATTTAAAAAGATGGTGGTAATGTGCGATGAAAAATGTTACACGAGACACTAATTTAACATAGTTAATTATTTACGTTAAATTATTTTTGAGTACGTACAATATTCAAATTTATTGTACGTACTTTTTCGCGTGAAAAATAAATACGAAAAAATATGGTAAACTGTAATGGCGTAATTCGAGGACAAGAAGTACTTGGGATATGACCTCTAAAATTGTTTTTCAGTTTCCGAGGACATTTAATTCACCATGAATTTTATCCCTTTATAGTTCTGAACATGTTCAAAATTGCTCAGGAATAATTGTACGGCACTTTATTTTCTTCGTAATTCTGAATTTTTAAGAAATTCAAAATTATATTATGCGAACGAATTTTTGCACAAGTCATAAGAAATGAATTTTTACGACTTACCTTCTGGATTTTGTTGATTTCTCCTTGTAGAAGAGGGATGACCAATAAATTCCTCTTCTTTTTTGTGGTGAACTTGAGATTGGAACTTCTCCAAAAACTCCGACACTCTTGTGAGATTTCAACTTTTTCAGATAAGTTGAGAATTTCCAACGTGGTCGAGAATTGGTAGTTGGTTCTTGATCACACGTACACGATTTTTTATTAATTTTTTCCAAAAAGTTTTTAATGCACTTTTGGGTAGCGCAAATTAATAAAAAACGAAATCCAAAAAACGTAATTAAGATCGCAAACACTATAAGAACGCACAAGATAAAATCAGGATCAATGTTACAGAGCATAATGTTCGCACTTCGATTCCTTCAAAATTGCAATGAAGTCAACTGCGATGTTATTTTCCATAGATCCTGCCTGATTGTGTTCTTGATTCACTCGTTCATTCCCTACTGGAATGAAGGAGCCTATTTATTGTCTTTGTGTGTGTGTGCGGAGGGTTCTTCCATTGACTTCAAGGGAAGAATCTTTATATTGATTGTGTGTGTGTTGATCATCAACACATACACACTCGCAGGTTGTAGATAAGGATTTTTTGTATTGGCCGTATCTACATTGTATGAACAAAAGACTTTGCTTCTCGTCTGTTTTTTTTTTTTTTTTTTTTTGTCGTATTTATTGCTATTTAGACAGCCGATTTTCTAGGAATCCGATGTTGTCAGCAGCATATACACGATACGTCTTTGGCAATTGTAAAAGAGGTTGCTGATTTTTTAACCTTTTACACATTTACGTCTTCTTTAGGGTCGACGTATTTTTTATTGACATCCGTTTTGTCGGGTGTCATCTAATATTTTTTTTGAATAGCAGGTGCCTGAACTCGGCCGTTTTTACAATCGGGTTCAATGATGATATAGGCATGTGTTCTTTTATGAACGCATGTTTGTATTTCTATTGAATCCTTTAATAAGAATTCGATAGTTTGAAATACTGGGGGCGGCTAAAAATTTTCTCCAAGATAATTTTTAGCCATTTTGTGAAAGTTGACGGCAAATCTTTTTGTCGTGAACAATATATTTATGATTTTAGGCCGATGGAATTTTTATTACATCGGCTTATAAAGGGTGTCTCTAATGCCTATTGAATTATCGGATCATGTATTGATTCGCTAGTTTTTTTTTTTTGTAAATGGTTATTTAGAGACGTATTATTTTTCCAGTTGATTTTTTCATAAAATCTACTAGTATGAATGTTTCTATTACCTATTAGGTTTTCGAAGCAATTTTTACTTTGAAAAGCATATGTATAGGTACCATGTAGAAATGTATAATTTAACAATGATATTTCATTGATAAATTTTCGTAGGCTAAATAATAAGTACGAAACTTTATCAATTTCATTATTTTTATTATTTTGAAGAGATCTTAATCATTTCTAAGATCACTTTACCACTGCTAGTCGATAGTTATTAATCCAACTTTCGGCTAAAGATACGTTTCTTATTTTGAAGATAAAAAAAAACGTATTATTTAATTGCTTCGAAGCTAATTTTTAGTTTCGAAAAAAAAGTACCACAAAATTAATTCGTATAATAGGTATCAATTCTGTTTGCGAGTGGAAGCGTAGTAGGCAAATTCAAGAACAAATTCTATTTAAGGATCTGTTTCCATTTCGCACCAGGAAAAAATTAAAATTCATTAGAGTTTTAATTTTGAGAGTTTTTAATTAGGATCAGATTCTATAAGAAAGGATCTGATTCGTGTATAAAAACTCTCGATGCTCTTGCTACCATGTAGTGGCAGAGACACTACGAATTTTGGTGCTTATATATTAAAGTGGTTTTACGTCCAAGGGACTATAAAAATATCGTCGTCACACTCCTTTCACGCACCTCTGTTCTCTCCTGTCGCGCAACGACGAATGTTGGCGACCTCCTCAGCCCAGTAACTCGTCTACCTACATTTCTTCAGACGAGTTCCCAGCTCGCCCGCCAGGCGCGCATGAGATCGTGGGCGGAGCCCATAATAGTCTGCTATGCGTTAGGTATTTCCATTAATTTTCAGACTGACGCTACATACCGCAAATAGGTTACAGTCATACATAGCCACGCATATTAGTGACATTTTCGGCTGAAATCGAAATTTCCTACGATGAAATAAATAATGTGCTGGATTTCACCTCTTCAATTCGGGGTGACCAGATATTTTTCGCGAAAAAATAGAAGTTATTGAGCATAATATGACCTTTGAATGCCTAATGTATTTTCGTGTATTTTCTAAAAAAAAATACAAGAATAATTGCATTCAGTACAAAGGCGCGACTTGTGGAGAAGCGCCGATTTCAATTTTTAAATCATGAATATATAGGTCACTCAAATTCTTCTGTACACTCTATATATACATATATATATACATACATGAATATATAAATATATTTTGTCATTTTCTGGGAGTCTGTTGAGCCTCCACTGTTTAACCTATAGCTATTAAACTTTCGGTGTTGTTAGAAGCTTTCATGGGCTACACATTCATTCAATAGTTTCGGAAAGAGGCGTTTTCAAAGTTTTGCAAACCCATCATATTCTCAACACGACAACTCCCGTGAATTAAAATATTTTAGCTTGAAATTTTATTAATATTACAGACTAGTGAGGACTTATTTGGTATTGAATTTCAGCGAAATCAGTCAACTGGTTTTCGAATGGCAGCCATTACATGATTTAACACTTTTGGAAAATACACACTTACTGCGGTTAATACGCGGAAGAGATATTTTATTAATACTCTCGGAGCTGAAGAACTTGGGGCCTTTTCTTTCTCACACTTTTGAGACATTAATAAATTATATTATTTAATTTTCAAGAAACCAAACTGAAAAACAGTACACTCAAGTGTGCAAATTATGACCCAGAAGGCAAGAACAGCCATTAACAGCAGATTGGTGGATAAAATAAAAATTGGATTTGAAAAAAAAAAAAGTAAATAAATAATTAAAATAAAATAAAAACGAGTAAGAAAATAAGATTCTTACGTTATTTTTCAAAATATCTCGAAAAAAGGTGTTGTTTTTATCCATGCCTATACACTTTTCCCCTTTCATTGTTTTGATTTTTTCAATAAGAATATTTTTTGCGCACAAAAACTAGCCAGTGAATTTTCTTAAATTTTTTCAGTGTTCACTCATTGAATTAGAAAATACTTTTCATCCTTTTCTTGGTGTTTTCATGAGAATTAAATGGGTAGCCTAACTTAAAATCAGTCTGTTTTTAGCCTTGTATAAACAGGCGTAAGTTTCTGAGATAGATACTGCATTCAAATTTTTGGGTCAGTTTTTCAAGTGGACCCATGCTTAGCTCTTGATAACTGACTCTTTTTTATGTCTAAACATCTTAGCGCTGGATCTAGTATTCTTGTAAGGACTAAAACAAGAATTACGATTATTGTAACTAGTACGTCTTACAATATTATAACTATTGGCATGTGCAACATGCACATTCACAATCAGATTATTATCTTTACACAATAATCCTTTATGAGTCCCCAATGGAACTCACACCTTTTTTTTAATTTAACCTAATTTTGATGTTGCTTTTGGAACTCAAATTTTTTTTTATGCAAAATTTAAATTTTAGACTACAATTTTCTCCTTTTATCACTTACTATATTCCTAATGAATTTTTTACTTTTTAGATTACAACTTTTTTCCTAGTCCAAAGTTTAATGACATAGGTTCAATTTCATTTATTTACCTTCTTCAAATAATTATGCTTAGAAAATATAGTATCTATATTATGCTACAAGAGAGTAAAGTAATCAATTACTAACGAGTTGGAAATTGCAACATAAGCCATAAGCGTGTCTTGAAATTGCATAAGTTGTTACCACTGACTTTATGGTTGAGGTGCATATACTTTTTTTATAATACAAGAACCTAAAGACAATGTTTATCCCAGTGGCGGATCCATAAAGTCATTTTAGGAGGGGGAAATTACAAAATTTTTGGAGAGTTGTGCTTTTTTTTTGTTCTTCAACTAATTTTTTAGTTATTGTTTCAATTCTGCAGTGGTATTTCATTTATTTTTCTTTTTTTTTTTCATTTTATTTTTAGCATTTAGGAAGAAATTTCCCCATTTCTCCCTGGAACCGCCACTAGTTTACCTTGGTATTTTGTGAATAAAAAATAGAACTTATTATTGATGAATCTACTGCAAGCATAAAACATAACCTCGATGAAAATTTAATACCTACCTCCATGTAAAAAGATGCATCACATTTTTACACGTAGGCAGGTACTAGACTGAGTAATTTTCTGGCTTCGATTTTAGGATACAAAAATGAAAAGTGTAAACATGAAGAAATGAATGTAGGTACTGGTAGTTGTTATGTTTAAATATTGAGGATCCTTTTGTTCATTCTTAATATAGACTATGAAAGCGAAAAACATTGTACTTTGTGATCATTAATTATCAAAAATATCTTCCTCAACCAGATACAAATATGAGTTTACATGACTCGGGAATTGCACTCATTTTGCAAGTTTCCCCTCGCCTGTAAAAACTCACTTTTGAACCTTGATATGTAATTAATTATTTTTCACCACATACTCGGAAAATAAATTTTTTTAAATAATTTTCCAAAAAAAGAATAAAACATTTCAAAACTTTTGCTTACCTACTTTTTTAGTTGACCTTAGCATTCCTTATAATTTTATAAAAAGTTACCATTAATACCTTAGGGCATTATATGAAAATTATCAAACATTATTAAGAATAATCTCATTAACACCGTAGTACATTAATGATAACTTTTTTTCAGCTTTTCTATAACTGAGTAAAAAAATATACTTTTATAACCATGAAAGGTTGAATGCAATGAAATCCAGCCCACCCCAGCACATTCGCACAGAAACAAATAACATAACCCAGCGATTTTCATCTTAGCTGCTTTAGTGGTCACTCAAAATACTTTGTGAAATTTAAATTTTGAATTGTAAGCAAGAAGAAAAAAGAGTATGAAAATGAGGCTTACCCTATTCTGATCTCACACAGGTAGTGAAGAGACGCAACACTTATGATTTATTCTTAAGACAATTAATTTGTTCATGGAGTGATTATTGCTATAAAATAAATTTAAACAAATAAATGTCTAAGAATCGGGTAAATTTTGAATTTCTGAATTTGTTAATCACAAATCTTCATGGTATACATCATGCTTTCGAAGAATCCTTCGTCTATGCCACGCTCGATTTTAAAGTATCCACCATCACCCCATTCCTTGCCCCATGAATTGGCAGCCAGCCAGTATTTGGTTCCATTTTCAATACCCCAGCCAACCACTTTCACTGCATGCGCGCCAACTGGCTGTAGACCTCTCTGGTGCCGATAGACACCTGTTTTGGAAAAAAATAACACAATTTTTATACGATTTTTGATAGGTAACACGCTTCAAGAGTCACTTTTCTAGTGTTGGTAATCCTCCGTTTCAATGTAACTAAATATCGAATTCTTATTGTAAAATGTGACAGTTAGTGGCCATTAAATAAATAAATTAATTGGTGTTGGTTAACTTTGACCATTCCTCGAGTTATTTTCATGAAAAAGTTCCTTTATATAATGGAATGTGATGAAATTTATGACTTCTTCTTTGTTACAATTACAGAATTTTCTTCAGTTCTGGATAAGAAGGGGGTCGCATCTTTTGAGAGACCATTTGTAGCAGAACTGTGTTAAAGAAGCATGTTGGTGCCTTGAGCTTGCCATTTAGACTGTTCTTTCCATATTTTTTTAACAAATTATTGACTTTCAATTTTTCATTTGATCCATTTTTCAACCTCCAGGGACACAAAAAGGCGGCCAATTTTGGATTTTCACATTTTATTGTATAAAACATTGCCAAACGTATTTTTTGAAGCGCTGATAGTTTGATTTTGATATTTGACCCATTCTTCAATTATCAGGAACTCAAAATGGGGACAAATTTTGGATTTTCTCATTTTATTGTGTAATACATCTCCAAATATGTTTTATGAGATTCTAAGTTCGATTTTGACAATCATTTTGGACTACTCTCTATATTTCATTGATCTCACTAAGACAATACCTGTTGCTCAATATATTTGACATAGCATGAAAAAAATGATAGTAACCTTTTTTTTAAGGAAAATTTCATATTTTTTTATTTAAGTCCTTACCATTTTCCATTTCAAGGTCAATATTACTAAGACAAGCACGAAAAATCATACTAAATTCAGCCAGAAGCATTTTCAACCGCAATATTTTGACAAAATTTGAGATATTTTGAAAGTTAATAAAAATTCAAATTAAAAAAACAGGCAGAAATGGGATACCTGTCATTACTTGAGTTTGAAATCATTTTGGAATATTTTTCATTGTGATTATAGCTTTGAACATTTCATGAGGCCTTGTATCAAGACAAATGAAAAAGATACTTCAAGTGTTAGTCACATTTGCAATGAAAATAAGTTGGAAATGTCCCATTTATCTAATATAGGCTTACTTTAAAAGTCAATGACACACCTTTTTTGTAAAAAAAGAAATCTAAGTACACATAGAATCCTGCCACGATTGGACCATTTTCCAATATTTCTAGTTGAACCTCCTCTGGATTAGTAAAACCATCCATTAATTTCCATCCACAAACTGAAAAAGATTACCTCTTATTAATACCTGCCTAAATTGAGTAGAAGCATTTATACCAGGGGCGTTCAAAAAGTAATGTGAGGAAGGACGAGTTCCATATTTTAACCGATGAGACACAACATACGGTTATGCTTTGTAAAAGCAAAAAATACTACAAAATTTTATACCCTTCCTACTCTATGCATAAAAGCCAAGTGAGCTGGTTGAAGTGTTCCTTAATACCGGAGAAAAAAATTAAGGAAATTTACTTGTTGAACGCCCTAAATACTTGAGAAAAATATGTGGTCTGGCTAGATAAAATTTTTATTTTTCTGATTAGTTGATTTAATACATATTGTGTACACAGTACTCATGGGTACACAGTGACACATTTGATATTATTACCGCTACATTAGCAAATGAATTTGAGAAAAAACAATTTATTTTCAAAACATATGGTTTTTATGTGGCCAAGTTTGTAATAAAAGAAAAGAAGAATCAAATACGGCATTACATTGGGAAATTGTCAACTCCAATGAGGGAAAAGGCAAATTTCAAATGCAATTTTTAAGGAGAATGAGCCCTCTTATCAACAAATTTATATTTCCACTCACTGACGACATTAACTAGATTTTTAAAAAGAATATTGAGTGAGAAGTGTGTATTGTACAATTTGATTTCACGTTAAGAAAAATTTCTAGTTCTACTTTTAAGGAGCTGAATTTCCAGCAATATCAACTCTTTACATTAATTTGATTTTACTCTTAGATTTTCAGTTTACCCTCAAAAATTATTTTCCATTAATATTTCACTTTTTTATAAAACGTAAATCTTTATGGACCAGAAGGTGTGTCAGTGTATACGGACATTAGTATACAGTGACCCAAAAAGATGGTATCATTAAATTAGGTACTCACAATTTTTATTTCCTTTCGAGTTGAAATATTCTGATTTTCAGAGAATATAGCCGAATGATTTCCCTTTCAAATGAATAAAAAACTGGATAAATTGAGGAATTTGGAGGGAAGATATTAACGATGTAAAAAGTGTGTCACTGTGTACCAGTTTACTCTTGGTTTCATTTTTCTTAGCATTCTATGTTTTAATATTTAACCAAAGACCTACTTTTGGTAGCATTTTTTTCCTTTTTTGACGGGTACCAATCGTTGGTACATTTGTTACTTCTGCATTTAGGGGTCAATGCCAAGTCAGAAGAGCAAGGCATTTTAGTAGTTCGTCCACATGGTTGGATTGTGTATGGCTGACAGCCCTGTAATATTATTATTAAAAATATCTAAATAGCTAGATATAATTACCATGCAGAGCTTAGATTGTAATCATTTACGTTCAATTAAATGTTTTTCCCTGTATTCATGAATATAAAATGCTCCAAGCAAGGGCATAGCCGTGGGGAGCAAAAGGGCGATTGCTCTTATGACTTTCTTCATTTTTTCTTTTTTTTTGGTTTTTCAGTTTTAAAATTTGAAAAAAAATTTACTAATAAATTTGCGATAGTATGGGTCTCATAAATGCTAAATTTCTCAAATTTTATAAATTTTCAATAGTGAACAGCAAAAAAAGTCTTCAAATTTTTTGTCAGCCTTGAAAAAATCTTGGCTATGCCTCTGACTACAAGTGAAGTCTATTGTTTCATAAAGGATGCCTGTCTAAAAAATTAAAACTATGGTCAGTATCATATTTAGTAGAGAAACCATCATCAAAGGCGATTTTAAGATTATTTTTGGAATACGTTTTTGGTTATATATCAATACGCCACATAAACAAAAACATAGAGATGAAAAAAAAAAGTGCAAAAAAAAACATTTTACTTACTTCATCCGACTCATATTCACCTCCGGTTACAGTGCCATATTTCGTCAAAAAGTCAAACAAGTATTCCATGTATCCGCCTTGACAACCATAATTGTTTTTATCGCAAGACATAATGTGCTCAGCTGAAAGAAACATCTTCTTTCTACCAAGAGTATGAAGACACAGTCGATCACTGAATGCAGATGCTGCCGACACTGCCTGCGAAATTCGAGGGGAAAAAAGTAGAAAAAATTACTCATAGATGACAACCTCCATGAGTGCATTTTGGGATCAAAAATCACTTTATTGAACAAGAAACCAATAAAAAATGTTTTTCAAGCTATTATGGATTTAAAAATTTTGTACCAAGTTTTTATTGATAAAATTCATGTTTTCTGGAATGTTAGCTTTACAGAATGCAAAAAGTGGTATTTTCTTAGCTCATTTTTTATGGGTGAGGAGCATCATACACAAAAAACCTTTTTTATTATAAATATAAAGTTCAAAATTCTGTGAATGAGCTATTTTGTTTTTACAGTTTATTTTTCCTGATAAAACTGGCTAAGGCTCTACTTCCACATAGACAGATGTCGTAATAATGATAATGAGCCGTCATTTTTAGTTTTTTCGTTATTATCAGTCATTCGTGTTTTTGATTTTGTAGGTGTATCTAGTGATATAAACAATGCGAATAAAAAAACTCAAAATGGTGGCCCGTTATTATTATCACGACATGCGTCTACCTGTTTGTAAAAAGCCTTAAAACCATGATTGCTCTTCAGGACATAATCCACCACTTTTTTGGTTCTGTAATTAAAATTAAGCTTCACGAGGCAAGACTACATCTAATAAATCCGGATATGGGTGTCAATGTTGGGTGACTGACACCCAAGAGCAAACACTCCTGGGGAGCTATTCCACTAACACTTTGCGACTTTCAACCACTTACGCCATTTAAACAAACTTTTTAACTTAGGGGATTGTTTTGTGAGATTCTTACGGGATTTTACGCCATGTAAAAGAAGACGTGAAAAGCATAAGTGGCTGAAACAATGTAAAGTGTTAGTGGAATAACTCCCCAGAATCCAATATTTTTAATTGATAATCGATTTCTTCGACTGATTGATGGGGCCAAAAAAATTAATTTTTTTTCAATCTTAAATTTTTGATAAATTTTATAAAGATTAGTTTGTTCTCTCAATTGGAGAAAATAAGTAAAGAAACAATCAGGAACATAATTTATACGGCCTACCCAATGAGGCAATTTTACTCATAGGTAACTCGAAAATATTCTTCATTTTTCGATGAATGGAAAATCGATTTCTTTCAGGATGATTTTTTAATTGATCGAATATTTTTCATTGATGAATTTTCGATCGAAATCGATCACAAAAATTTGAAACATTTGAATCACTAGCTAACACTTAAAGTTCGACATTTTATGTGCTCACACCTGTCCCAACCAGCCTAATGTATAGTCCAAGGCACTCCTTTTTTCTTTTCTTGTTTTGATGAACCTTGTGAATAGATAGTTCATTACGAAGAAATAAATTTTAAGCCTCCGAACATTTGTTTGACCAGCAATTAGGAGTCCCTGGGTCCCATTTGTTCGCTCTCAAGATTTTATGTCTTACATTTTTAATCCTTTTAAGTTTTACTTGTAAAATTCTCTTTTAAAGGCTCATTAATTTTCACATCTGCTGTTTGCCATTTCCAGGATAACAATCCTCCGCTGGGATAAGTCGCTCAGCACGATACTGGTGACTTTAGTGAATTCTCCACTTACCCAGCATGATCCACAATTCGACTGATCCCTTATGTAATCCACGCGGCAACCATATGTGACAGAATCAGTCCAAGTGAACAACTCTGGAACATCGTCTCTTCGACGAGTGGTGTTTGGGTATGTTTCCAATCGACCTTTCGAATGACTAGTTTTGAAATTGGGATCCATTCGAAGACCTAGCAGTTCTTTGCCAAATCTGTTCGCATCAATAACCTCGTGACCATACGTGTCAGCCTTTGCCAACCGAAATAATAGGCCATTAGCGAATTTATTGCGCTTACGATACTTACACAGTATGAACCCAATTAACTGTGTTGGTAATTGACTATAATAGGCTGATTCATTTAGTTTATAGGTATACCTTCCACGGTAAATTCATGCTGTTGATTTTTTCCACCATTTTCCGACAGTCGACTTTCCTTGGTCGCTTTGCCAACACAACACATATTTGAATAGCGAAAAAAACAACCAAAGTTGGCTGTGGATAATTAATTTTGGCGATTGAATCAATTAATTACAAATTAAGTAGCCTAAAATATTTAATTCTACTTTAATTTTTCAACATTAATGATTCGTAACACATACCTACCACATTCATAGTTGAAAAAATTGAAACAAGTTAATTTCTGAAACGAAGTTATTTGGTGCAACGTCAAAACTGAAGTACCAGGTGGGTATACCAACATGGATTTTACATTCTAGATAAATACGTACCGGTATGTTGATAGGTTTTATAAAGAGTATGTTTAATCTTTTTATGGTTTTGTTATTAAGCTAAAGTGATACTGTATGCAGAGAAATTCCTTCGAATTGATAAAGATATCATTGAGGGCTTATCTTGGTTTTTTGGTCTCTTAAATAATTATAATAAAAGCAATAATACCATAAACTTATTAGCAAATGTATGCGAATTATTTTTTTATTCATTGTTTTTCTCAAGCTTCATTATTGTACCGACACAAATGTAAGCTTAAGAAACGTAATCCTGCAAAGAAAGGTGAGAAACTATACTTAAACGCCTTCATCGCTTTGATGCACAGTCAAAATAATACAAAATTGGTACTATCCAAAATTTTAGTCGTTCTGTTTAGTTTTAGTAACTGAAGTTCGGTATCACAGAAAATATTAGGAAAGTGCAAATATTATCGTATGCACGTAGGTGTTTAAATCTGAGTACCCAGTTAAAACAAAATTAAAGCTGGGCATACGGACCACGAACCATATCCCGAAAAATGATGAAATTTTTAGAAAGTAGGTGAAAGCTTTTTGAAGAATCAAAAAATTAGTTTCAGTTGCGAATGTTTTGCGTTAATAACGGTATTTTAGGAGTGGGTATGGAGAAGGAGAGATAATGGAAATCTCGAGAGGTGGTAGAATTTTTGGATTAACTGCGTCAATGCTGCCTCCCTGATTCCAACCCTAGTTACCACTCATGCTCCCTCAATATTTTTCTTTTAAATTTCCAGTGGTATGCTGATAATATTGAATAATAGAAATCCATTCAATTAAAAGAGCGGCGAGAGGAAAGAGGCAGTCACATTATATCGGAACCTCTCCTCTTTTAGATATTAAAACTTATTGGAATCACATGATGATGGCGTAATGAGGCTGAAAACAGTGGCCGTTCTAGCCTGGGACTGGCAAGCAACTGCACCCCAAAACTCCCAAAATTGTACCTAACGTTTGGAGATTCTGCTCTAAATTCTACTCTAGAATACACCCTTTCTCAAAAAGATACCTTTTCTCTGCCAAATTACAAACTCTAAAACCGCCACCGATTGAAAAGACCCTAAATTCTTAGTTAAGTACCTATACAATTCTGTCAATCCATTCGAAATACCTACACGCAGCTAACCTGGCTGTAATTTTTCATTCCTGTAGGTTGTTTCATGAAATTTTTCTCAACCTGAAATATGGATACCAAAAAACTTACAGTTTCCCCTATCTTCAAAATTGAAGTAGCCAGAAAGGCGGATTTCTTTATAATGCCTTCGTTTCAAACATATGCAACTTTTCATGCTTCAATTGTTTGAAATTGTTTCACGTTGGCTTTTTAGTCGTAAAGGTAGCGTGCAATTATCGTGGGGATACCCCCACAAGTCCTGCGCGCCTGGCGTGCGCAAAGGACACATGCCTACTGAAGGAATGTAGGTAGGCATGTGACCGGGCTGAGGCGGTCGCTTCTTTCCATTGTCGCACAGTGAGAGAGAAAGGTGTGTATCAATGGCTATATTTTGTTGTCTCCGGACGTTAAACGAACATTATTTATAAGTATAAAAGGTTAGTGGTTAGTTACCACTACTTGGTAGCAGAGGCAAGAGGAGAGAAATTCGGCAAAAACGATCTTTTTATAAAAAATCAGCCTCAAAGAATTAATAGCGGGAATTAAAATTCGGCGAATTTTAATTACCTAACAGAAAAACGGACTTGTTGTATAGGCCTGTTTTCCTGTATGCAATACTGCGCTCCTAAAGTCAATGCAAATTAAATACTTGAAAAAGAATTCAACCTGCAGATGCAAATAAAACAAAATTATAACACAATTTTGAATAGCCTAAGTCAAAAATTGAATCAATCTTCAACTGTTACGTATTTGCAATGCGCAAATACATTATAGGCATCTCTTCTTTTTCTCCCATATACAGGTTCTGGTGACGAACTTGTTGAGAGAATTACTTATTTGCAACTTGCAAGTAAATAATAAGATAAAAATTTTTTTTCTTTCATCTCTCATCTACAAATTCTAATGACGAACTTGTTGAGAGAATTACGGCATTTACCGTAAATACCTAATAACAATAAGGAACCTGTAAAAATAGACAGTCTCTTTATTGTATATTTACTCTTAAAACAATTGAAGAATTCCCAGTTGTCGAGAGTAAAACATTTCTTCACTTAAGGAATTGACAATGTATGTAATATTTTTCAAGGCCATGTATTGGGATACCATGTTGGTGCGACCAACATGCGACAATCGGCAAAAAATTCTTTGTAAAAGAATTTTCAGCCGCCCCCAGCATAATACGTAATGTCAACCAAATGGTTTTTATCACGTAGCTGTTGAACCTTTTTAACAACTTCAATGCAAGCAGATAGAAAAATACTACCTGCCAGTGTTGAAAAGATGGCCAATCGCTTTCTTCACTGTAATAACTGAAGAAAACAATCGGCCATCTCAAAAAAATCAAGGCCGATCTATCGTAAATTTTTATGTACAAAGAGTGAACAAAGAGAAAAAGAGAAATCTCCTTTCTCACTCACTCTCACACGAAAAAACCCGATACGATAGAAATACAAAAATACCATTTTTTTGTCAAATATAATATCGTGAATACTAAGGCCCGACCAAGAAAAAAGAGTAGATTCAACTCTTTTGTTCTTGATCACATACCATCCTTGATAGAGAATTATCAAGGACGGCAATGCACAACCCTTACACACACAAAAAACATACATCGCATATTCTTATCTTTGCAACAAAGATAAAAAATACGAAAGGATACACGCACACACTGAAAAGATCGACAGGCCACATCTTCTGGAAATATTGCAGAATATTCATTCGAACGATTACAGTTGAAGAAGATGTCATGCCCGATCGATCTAACAGTGATTTTGTGCGCTATTATTCTAATATTTTTGTGTATCTTATCGGTATTAATTCGTAATTTTGTGTGTCGAATTGTTTTTTCATTTTTGAGCAATTTTTACGAAAAATTGTACAAAAAGTCGCGTAATTTCAACAAAAATACGTCAAATTTGCGGCCATTTTTTCGGGTTAAAAATTACTTTTGTAAAGTAATTTCGCGGAAGAATTTCGGCGTATATTCTGTCCGAAATCCGCGTACAACACCGGCAGTCACAGAAAAAGGATTTTACTGGTCGTCAATTTTTTGCAAAGTCAAGAAATCAAAACGCACCTGGTAAGTACAAGTGCATTTAATATTTGTTGTGTCCCAAATATTAAAGTGTCGTCTAATTTCGTGTACTTCGCCAACAACCAAACTTGATGAAAGATGGATTTTGTACAATATCAACTATGGAAATTAGTATGGGATAATTGACATAGTTGATAGTGGAAATCCATCCACCATCTTATTCTTTGCAGACAAAAAATAAACAGTTTGTCAGCAAGGAATTAATTAGGTATCACGCTATAGGAAGTTTCGGCAATCTTGAGTACAAAATTGCGTAAAAAACATCGTATTTTCATGATCCTAACCTACAAAAATTAAATTTACAATTGATTTTTGGCAATTTTGTAATAAAAATTGCGTGAAAAACATCGTATTTTTGTGATCCTAACCTACAAAAATTAAATTTACAATTGATTTTTGGCAACTTTGTAATAAAAATTGCGTAAAAAACATCGTATTTTTGTGATCCTTATCTTCAAAAATTAGATTTACAATCGATTTTTGACAATTTTGTAATCAAAATTGTGAAACAAAATTATTTTTTCTCTTCTAACATTTTTGCAAATGTTGGTACAGAAAAGTTTTAGCAATGACGCAATTCAATTAGTTCGATTCAATTTATGAGTGCCCCAACTAAGGGAAATGTCATTGCGCTACCGGGTCATGCCCAAATTTTGATTTGACATGACCCGGAAAACACTTTGAAAAAAGGATAGTTAGGTATTACGTTGTAAAAAGTTTCAGCAATCTTGAACACAAAATTGCACACGAGACACCACAATTTCGTAATACTACTATGTGAATTTAAACTGGAACATGATTTTCAACAATCTTTTGTTCAAGATTGTAGACGAAAATTAAGTTACTCACAAGAATTTTTTTAAATTTTGTAGGGAAAAGATGTTCATGTTTGCGCAATTCCGTTACTCTGTTCATAGTATTTGTATTTAATTTACGACTGTCACGAATTAGAGAAACCTCATTGCGCCCCCGGGTCATGCCCAAATTTTAATTTGACATGACCCGGACAACACTTTATTAAAAAATTACGATGCAAATTTGTTTCAAGATTGCGAAAATAATTTTTTAGGCAAAATTTGAAATCATAATTTTGTGCAAACAAGCCGCGACGTTGGAAAACCTCATTGCGCCCACGGGTCATGCCCAAATTTTAATGGATTTGACCTCGTGGACACTTTGACAAATAATTAAAAAGTCAGAGCCAATAAACCACCATACGATCTTGCATACAAAATCACATGGTGTTCAAAAAAATGTTGCATAGCTACAGATGCTACAACATTGCATTTTATAATTTTGTACATGTGCAGTAAAACAAACAAAATTAATTTTTCGGCCATGGGTCATGCCCAATTTTGAAATTTGACTAAATCCTGTGTGCAAAAAGATGACAAAAAATTTGTTTTATTGAATAAAATTTTTTGTAAGTCCTATTTTTCAAACTTAGAAATGCTTGTCATGATGTTGCGTTTTATGTTCTACAAAATGGAACCACTTCTACGTTTTTCAAAATGGAAAAAGAAAACATTCCTTTTTACCACATAATGTTAAACGTAGAAATGCTTAGCATGATGTTGTGTCATGTATTTAACAAGATCACAACCATTTCTACAATAGTCAAAAATTTCTTTAGGTACAAAGTGTGAAATGCTTGTCATGGTGTTGCATCTAGATAAACTAAATGCAACCACTTCAACTTTGATTATACAGTCTCTTACATTGGTATTGCGCCATATAAAAATTATGCCTCAACAAGCCATACGTACAGCATATTTGAATCAAAAATGCACACAAAACTCACTACTCTGGCAGTACACAACACATTAGACGATCATTAAAAAAGAACACAACAAATAATTAAAAATTATATAATTTTTGTATAAATATTATTGTAAATGTTCTTTGACAGAACGATGTCGTCAAACAACGATACGTCAGACACATCTAGTTCACCACCACCGCCACCGATTGATCCTGCACCGGCAATCCTAATTGCTCCACATCAAATCTTCGAGCCGGCAACGTCAATGCCATCATCGACGCTACCACCACCAGGAATCACATTGCCATCGACGTCGAATACAAATCCATGCAATATGGTGGCAGCGGCTAAACAGCTTGCAGAGCAAACTGGAAAGTCGCGGGTGCAGGTGGAGAAAAGCCTGCTTGCAAAAGCAGCAAGCAGCGCCTGTAAGGAAGGTACCGAGTACAGCATCAGCAACATGAGTGGAGTCGACAAATATGAACTAGCATTAGAACTATTCACCGAGAAACTTCATGGGGCTGATGCATACCTGCTTGATCTAGCTGTATTGCTGACCATGCTGGAGCTCACTTTTGTGCAAGCGCGAAAGGAACTACCTGCTATTAGCAATACAATTGAAGAGCTCAAAAACCCTCCAGTAGGGGTGGCCAAACAATTCATCCTCCTGGCCAAGACAATTATTAAACAATTCTTGGTCAAGCAGGGAGAGATTAAAGCCTGATTCCCTCTGATTCCAATCTCATCCCTGACGCTCAACCAACCCCAAGTTCCTCCCGCCACTCCAGCTGACTCAACATCCTGTACAAACTGACAGGATGCAGAAAGTCAAGAGGAGGGACGTCTCCGCAATGAGCAGAAACGTGCGGAGGAACAGAAGAGGGACGAGGAGCTAAGGGAGATGGCTGAAAAGGCTGCGTACGACCACCTGCGCAGAGCGCGCTACAAAG
>WOFM01000329.1:269958-392075 GCA_011428145.1 Ericerus pela
AAAAAAAAAAAAAAAAAAAAACTGATATTAAAATTTTTCTTATGACTGAAATTTCAGCTGGGGCATAGATACTTTTTCATTTCAAGTCAAAAGAAACTCAGTAACACCAATATCATCAGTTCCTAAAAACGTACTTGTGTAGCATGAACCTACATAAATTTCTTGTTATCACGATTGCGTCAATAGCAGCTGTAATTTCCAGTCAATGGGGCTAAAATTTAAAATGTGAGTAAAATCTATATCACAGGTGAATTCTAAGAAATTTCAAGTTAATCAGTAGGGGGTTCGTTTGTAAGATCAATCCTAATGCTATTTTGGTATCAATGTCTTGTTAATAAAATAGGTGGCGCAATTTGTCTTCAGCAGGACTGAAATTTGAACCATTGATAAATTTTATGATGTAAATGAATCTTATTGACTTTGGTTTTGATTTGTTAATTAATTATTAAATTATTTGCTAATTTTTTCATGCTTGGTTTTAGAACTTCTTTTCAACTCCACCAAAACAATAGTCACTTCCTTGATAACGTGATGGTGAAGGTGATTATGAGCCGATAAAGCTGAAACAATAAATTTAGGAGGAGACTATGCCTTAAGATAATCAGACGAACGGTTTGTTCTTAAGGTTAATTTGAGCATGTTTTTAGTAATATTTTTGGGTTAATATTTTTGTTAACAGAGTTGGGATTTAAATTGGAACTAGACGACTCTACGAATGTGCTGCACATGGATGATCATGGAGATAAAAGCCACATTTCTTATAAGACGTTTTCCCCATTGTGTGTTGCATACCCCTCTCCTAATTTTCATTTGACAAACAAACATTATAATTCTATGTTGAAAATACACCTGTAGTTCAGAGAAGACAAAAATCTTATTCTGGAAAATTGACATATTTTTTTTTCCCCACTAATCATTAGGGATGAGCGTATAAAATAACGTACTTAAAGTCTCAACCTCCACCCCTTTTGTTATAGTGGGAATTATGAAAAATGTGCCCCCCAAATTAGTTTTTTCCAATTTTCTCAGGAAATATAGAATAGTTTAGTCAAAAAATGTTCAGCATGATATTTGAAATAAAAATAGGTACTTATCACTTTTTGTGAATGGAGCTTCCCAACTCTAAAAAATGAGCCTGAAAAATACATTTTGTACTCAGTGTTGGAAGTTAAATACCAAAAAACATGAATTTTACCAGTTAAAACTTGGTACAAAATTGGCAATAATTCTCAAACTATTGGTCCTACCGACTCGCGATTGATTTCATTCGATTCAGCGTTAAAATATACATAGGATGTGATAAGTTATGTTATTTCAGCTGAAAATTTCAACTTTATTTTTCTCCTTTTTGATATTGTCACATAAAAATCCGACACACAGACAATACCATCCCACCACATACAAAAATAAATGCCCTATTCGTTGAAAATGTGATAACATGTACCTAAATTTTATTTTGGTTTAAATTATTGAATACTGGATGTGATTGCATTTTTTTTCGTAAATTTGAAGACAAAATAATAACGTTTACATAAACCTGGAAAAAAATTATCGCTATCATTGTACTTTAAATACCTTAATTTCAGCTTTTAATTGCATATGATCAAATACATTTTTATACATAAAAAATAATATAGTTCCCAGCTAATCTTGTACCATTGTAAAGTTACCTTCATTTAAGGTAGGTAGGTATAATTTTTTTTTAAATATTATTAAACAGCACTGGGCGCTGATTTACCTATGTTTTTCATAAGTGACGCCGGAATTTTCTACAATTAGTTTTCGTTATATCAACCCATTTGAGAAGGTTTCATTTTCAGATTTTTGACCATGTTTTCAAGTTTCGCTCTTTTTTGAATGAACATTAGAGATATTGTTGACTTTGCGGCTAAATGGGCGCATAGGTATAGAAAGTTTTTGCTGGTTTTCAGAAAAGGCAACTGCTTTTTATGAAAACTTTCTGTATTAGAATTTAGAAATTTTCCTAAACAGAGAACTTGTTCTTTTAGTAGAACTTACTACACTAAAATTTTTTTCAAAGCTTTCTGCGCAAGAATTTGATTCTACAACAAAATTGCCAACTTCAACTTTCAAAAAAATTAACAAGTAGAAAAAAAAAATCAACAATTAGTCCGATGTTACGAACTTATCTCGATTTTTCCAACTGAAACTAAGCCAGGAGATGAGACACCCTACACTTCCCACTCGAAGAACCTCCGCAATGAGCAAATTGTCCGAGAGATTTTGATTGAAATCAATGATTTTGTCATCCATAAGGCAGCCTTCGCTGTTTTATCTTCGTCTACTTTTTTAAGGCCCTTCAGGGTCCTTCTTCAAAAAGAAGTTCTCTTTTTGACACAAACGCACAAGAAAAATCAAAAATAGAAAAAAGTAACCTAATTACATTTTTGAAACAATTTCTTATTTCACCAGATTCTTCAGCATAGACTTTGTCTTCGGGTCATCTTTGTGACTTTCTATTTTACAATTTTCGACATCCATGCTGACTATCAAAAGGAAGTTCAGATGATTGTAAACTACTGTCTCTAATGTTAAAAGAACGGGAAACTGATCATTCAATCATTATCTCCTTCATATCTAAAGCCGAAGATTCTAGAATGCCAGGAAAAAACAGTTTTAACCGTTATCAGAAGTGTGTTTGTGACGTCATACTTCAGTGCCATTATCATAACGCACTCAATTAACAAAAAAAAAAAGAAGTTTTACCAGTAACCTAAGAATCCTACCGAACTTGCTAACAAATTCAATTTCCAATGTGTCCAAGAATGGATTGTTCAGTTTTATGCTAAAAACCTCGAACAGTTGCAGAACGTTTATAAATATAAGAAACTAAAAAAAAGATATTGGGTGCTACGCTAAAAGTGAATACCAACATATTATCGAAAAATATTATAAAGACCGACCAGAAATCGTTTTCAAAGAATGTAACGTACCTTCTCGGGAATCATTTGGATTTGAGGAAATCCGGAAATATTCGATTTCTTACCTCGTCCGATTCATATTCGCCGCCAGTGACTGTTCCATTCTGTTTCAAATATTCGAAAGTATCGGTCAAATATCCTCCACCACAGCCATCATTATTCTTCATACAGCTGAGAAGTTTTTGATGAGATAATGGGGTCATGAAGGTGTCATTTGATGTGATGCAAAACCTATCGCTTAATACAGATGCTGTTGCTACTGCCTGGGACATTATAAATTAAATACATATACAATATTTTATTCCATTTAAGTTTTGACAAGGTACCAATTTGTTTTCAGAATAGGTATTTACATTAAGGTGATAGTACGGAGTGCAGACGAAGGGTTTATATCAAACAATTTTTGTTGGAACGTACATATGAAGGTGTTTTGGTAGGGGAAGTCAAAATTTCAAAGAATAAGTTCATATATTCGGTGGTATCTGCAACCACTGTAAGGCTTTATCTTTGAAGTACATACGAGAAAAGTAATACCTGCTAACCTACCTCTCCCATCAACTCGATGATACTAATATTCTGAAAAAGTAGAATTTGAATACGTACCGTACTTATATCATACCTGACAATACAAAAACTATAAAAACGAGTTTCTGGTAATTTTTGTTTGTTCCAGTAACCCACATAGGCCTATTGGTAAAAAAGATAATAACTGTAACGGCCAAAAGAGGTGGTAATGTACCTAATTAAGATCACTTTCGGGAGTACACCATACACGAAATATCACGTACTTAAAAGTAGTAATATTTCTAAGATAGATTCAGATTAGTCATCCACAAACTATAGTGGACCTTAACATTCGTTTGAGACTCAATAATATTTAAAACACATGAGTGAGTTAACACATTTAATAATATAATAATTTGTACATACAGTACATATTTCTACGTTAATATTAACACATATTCAATCACAATTCAACAAGCAAGACTATCTGTTCACTAGAGACTTCTACAAGAGAGGTTCCAGGTACTTAGAAGTAGCTGTTGGAGAACTGAACTAAACTGAACAACTATACAACTGAATCGAGGGATTATATACTCGTTCAGGGTATGAAAACGTACGTGTCGGATAGGTAAAGTGAGGTAGGGTGTTGTTATTATAGGGTTGTGCTGACTCGTCGAGTACTCGAGGGACAGGTACAACTAGGTCATAAATATACAGAAGGTATATCTGTATATGTAAAATTAAATACGAATAACTTGGTGGTTGTTTACAAAGAGTTATAGGACGATGATTGTTGATAAATATCTACATTTTTGGTATTCGAAAATGAGTGAACGAATATGTTTGTCATTTCTCAAAATAGACGAAAATATACGTTACACAATTCTCCGGGGGGAACAAAAAAAATTAGGAAAAAAAAAATTTTCCAAAGTCTATCCAACACATACAAATGTCCAGATAATTCTGCATAATTAAAATTACGTCATATAATGCGAGTATGAGTATATATACTTAGAATAAAATTTTTATGAATATTAATTATGAGTAACAAATTTTTCTTACGTATATATAACTGATTAATATATCGTATTATTTTGCGTAATTTTTACAATGCTGTGCTTTTCGTTAGGTTCACACAGTTTTGGTGGCAGGTTAATTTTAAATATACTATAATAATTATTAAAATAAGTGAGATTGCACTTAACCATATTAGGAACATTTCATTTATAAAAGTTATATAATCATTGAAGTTTTGATCAGGTATATGAAGTTTGATGGATTTAATTTTGTTCTCCAGATTGTTCATGGGAACAGTGTGAGGAACAAAGTTTTTCCAGTTTGGGTTATAGACCTTTGTCGTTGCCAGATCAATGGCAAGATCAAAAGGTTCTATAGAATCAGAAAAATATGTCCACAAGAGTGGTAAATGATTTTCAATTTTAATGGTCTCTTCTAACGATTCAGAGAGACAAGGAATTTCTATTGGGATAATTACAGTATTTTTGTTATTTTTATCGATATCTTCAATTTGGATGTGACAAGGTACGTCCAGAATGAAGGTTCCAGGGGAGTCATTGTTTATTTTTAATTTTTCAGATTTTTTTGTAACGGAATTAGTTGCTACGAGGGAGTTAAAATTTACAATAGCAAACTTGGTGTGTCCAATAGGGTGCACCAATGTTTGATTATTATTAGGATTGCATTTAAATGAGCAAGATTGTAATAGATTTTGGTTTAGGTCTTGGAAGAATAAATTCTTTGCACAAGACGACAATTTATCACTTCCTCTATTAGACGGAAGGAAGCATAATGATTTATCCGAGTTACAATAATGGAGGTTGGTTCCACTAATATAACGTACAGAATTTGTTCTGATTTCATGAATTATCAGAGATGGTTCTTGATCCCAGCTACACAATTCATTAGAATGACTTTTGAATGTGAGCGGAATAAAGTCGTAAATTTCATATTTTGAATCTAACTGTTTTAGGGGAATTTTAATTTCTAACTCTAACGTACTTTTAAAGAAGTTGCAGTTTACAAGTTCAGCATGATAATAGTTTTGAATATCTTTGATGGGGATTGCTAGGTCAAGGCCTAGGTTTTTTGTAATTTTCGAAAGTTTTGCTAAATCCTTTTCTAATATTTCCTTTGAGATAATTGAAGATGGGATCATATGAGATTTACACGACGTTAGGATGTTTGATAATCTTAACGTGTTTATTAGGTAGTTATCATAGAATCCTTGTATATAATTTAGGGAGATTAGAAGTTCGTGTTCTTCTAGTGAATTTTCCATAAAAGAATTTGTATGCGAGATAAATCTTGTCATAAAATTATTTGTATGGTCGATGAAGCTATGCAGATTAGTAGACGTATTCATTAAAGCCGCATGCTCAGTTAACAGTTGGTTTTTAATAATATCATATTCCTCTTTCAACGAGATTTCATTCGCCAAGAAGTTTCGTCCATCTCTAAAATTTAGTACTCGACAGCAAAAGCGTAGCGCATCTCCGAAGAAAGATCTGATCGGGGTGAATACGCTTCGTTTGCTTTGAATAGACGATGGTGTCGAATAGAAATCTTGTATCATTGCAGTATTTTGTTCTTTCAGATTCGTAATAGCATTTTTTAATCGTTTTGCCATTTCTGCATATTTGCAATTTTTCCAGGTTGTTTCATTGCACAACCGGTGTTTGAAATTCGTTTCTAATAATTTATCTGCTGATTCATGCAAGTCTAGCTTAATGGAGTAAATTATTGTGGCAGATTTAGAATATACGAAAATATTGCTTATTTCTTGAAAATAAGCGCCAGTTGACGCCGTCGTAATCCTATATGGGTCAGACGATGTTCTTTGCGCAATACTAATCGAAGAAATAATTATTGCGAAATAGAAAAGTAGATTCGTATACATTTTCTGAAACAGAAAGAATGCAACGTCTAAGTTATTTACGAGAAAATGGATTATGCATATTACTGATTTGTTTTGATATTCGTAGGTTGGGGTGAAGGGGGAGACAAATTTTTCCGATATCCAAATTATGAATCTCGGTCAAATTGTTAATATAAAATTACTAATTTTATTTCTTTCGTCAGTATTCCGTCTTTGCCTTAGCTATTTACGCTGTATTACGTGTTATCAATTTTTTCCATTTTTTCGTGTATTATTTATATTTTTCCAATTTTTTCGTGTATATTTTTTTTTTTTTTTCCAAATTTTTCGTGTCTGTTTCCCGAGTTTTTGTTTTTTTTGTTGTGTGTGACCGAGTTCTGTGAGGTGCGCGTCTTGTTCTGTGGATTGTTCGGTTCGGATTTTTTAAACAACCAAATTTCGTATTTTTCCTCAAGAAATATGCCGATTGTGTACTTAAATGACCGTATGTTTAGTTTGCACGGGAAGGTGGATGCAAATGAAACCTGGTTCATTGGTAATCAGGTTCTCAATAAAATCCATCCGTTCCAGGACTGTCCGTGCAAACCTCGTCTTTTTTACGCACTGCATCGGTTATTTTCGCTGTTTTACCGCGTTTCCGGCAAATCAAACAGGGAAAAGTTCCTAAGTGATTTTGAGCCGCATCGGGTGCCAGAGGAAACCATTTCGGAGGAGGTGAGTTATTGGTGTCATTCAGTGAGGTTTGTGTGTTGCCCCAAGTGCGAGGTTTTCGCTAGGCATCTACTTTTCTCCCTACGAGTGTTCTATCCTCATGCCATGATGGTTGAGATAGGGTACTCGGGGATTAAGTTAGAGTTTCGCGGCAACCTTGACACTCCAGGGGTAGTCGGTCTGGGGATACTCTCTGGCCTGCTGGTTGGTCTGCTCTGCGTTTCGCAGCAGACGAACACAGAGGTTACAGTCGAGTATGTCCATCTGGAACGCATTTACCTCACTGATTTCCTAATAGGTCCAGGCGGAGTTAGTACTGCTCGGTTTTTAAACCAGCATTATAAGCCTCGTCTGGACGTCTCGGTCTCCGTATCTGGTTTCCGCATGGTTCGACATTACGATGCCGTCGAGGGGAACCGTGCGATGTCGCTCCGTGGAGGGTGACTGCTAACCGATCCCACAGTACATTCGTTTCTGTGGGATACTTAGTCAGTTGAGGACAGTGCCTCCACCGTGGATTCCAAAAAAAGCCAAAGCGAAGGTTCCTCATCCTCATCCACCGACAGTAGCAGTACCACCAGCGGGGAGCATCTCGCCGACTTCCTCGAAGGATATGCCGATACCTGGGCCATTGGTGAGTTATTCAAAAAAAAATTTTCTCTAATTTTAGGTTTTCCAAAAAAAAAATTTATAACATTATCTCGGTACGCAGATAAGAAAAGAACGGAAAGAAATAATTTCCAAAAAATAATATCAAAACAAATGTGGGGAAGGGAGGGAAATATCGTGATTGAAAAAACCGTGTGACTACGGGTAATACACCTTACACATAGTTACTTTGGTTTTTTCCAAGGGCGACCCCTTGGTTTAGGTATGATTTGGGTTGGGATGGGATTTTCGATGTTTTCGTCTACTTCTGTTTTTATTTCGTTTCTTAATTCGTCGATATTACGAGATTTATACGGAATTAATCGTCGTACGTGAATTGTTTCGTCGTACGCCGTTTTATCGTCTGTCTTAATACGAATTGCATAATTTAAATCCGTGACCTTTCTAACAATTTTATATGGTCCGGTGTATTTCATTTTATTTTTCGCGACATTTTTTGATTGACGCAGCAAAACAAGGTCATTAGGTTTGAAGTCAATGATCTTGTGGTGTGCGTTATAATGTTTTGCGTTTTTTTCCGATGCTTTCTTTGCTAAGCTCGGCGTTTTTTCTCTCGTCTGAAGGAGATTTTCGATTTCTTCTTCACGACTTGTTTTATTATAATTATTTTCTGGTATTTCTGGTATATGTACTTCTGGGTTGAATCCATGAAGTAGGTAGAATGGAGATTTATTATTTAAGTGTTCGATTGGGCTTATATTGTATGCGAAAATAATTTTATTAATTGTTTCGATCCATTCTTTTTCGTTTGAATGGTCGTATTTTGATAATGATTTTTTTATTACTCCGTTGATTTTTTCAACGAGTCCTTGCAATTGGGGGAATAAAACGAGGAGTAAATAATTTTAATATTATTCTTTTCGCAAAATTTACGGACAGTTTCATTTGCAAAATGACCTCCGTTATCGCAAGAAATTTTTCCTAGGGTGCCATACGTGTAACAAATAAACTTTAAATACTCAATTACGCATTGAGCATTTGGGTTTTTTGTTGGACGTATGGTGCAGAAATTTGTGCTTTTGTCTACACCGACAAGCACGTACGAGTGTTCATACTCGGTATTAAATTTTCCGATGAAATCGATCTCTAAATGCGAAAATGGTTTAGGGTTTTCGATTTCAATATGTTTGAGGTAGCCAGCCTCTTTCGGGGAATTTTGTGCCATTTGACACTCATGACACGACAATACGTATTCTGTAATTTTTTGTACCATGTTTTTAAAGAAAAACTGATTATTTATTTTATTTTTTGTTTTTTTAATTCCAAAATGACCTCCATACAACGGATCGTCATGTAGTTTTTTTAGGACTACTGGAATTAGTTTTTCGGGAATTACTGTAACCGCTTCATCATACGATGAGGTTGGGTTAGGTAATTTCTTTAATACATTATTTTCGTCAAGAAAATATAATTGTATAGTACGATTCAATTTTCGTATTTTATTTTTATCTTTTTTTATTTCGTTATAATTTAATAATGAAATGACATTTTTCCAATGCGGGTCATTTTCCTGCATTGTTTTTAAGTTTTCAAGCAATTCAATTTTTTGGGGGGATTCAGAAGTTTGACCTTCTGATTGGGGAGGTAATGTGATGTCGGGATTTGACATTTGTGTGACAACTGGGGTCACAGGAGGGATTGGGGTGATCTGATTATCGAGGTTTGCCTCTTTAAGAGCAGATCTTGTAACTACGTTAGCAGTTTTGTTGGGACAATTTTCAGAATGATTTAACTCATTCTGTGGGATTGTGGTTTGTACCACAGGGTAATATGGGAAGGTTGATGCAAGGGAAGGGGGAAAATAGTATGTTTGGGACGTTGTACTTGGGTAGTACCACGTATTTTGATTCTGAAAGAATACAGGGTTTAATGGGACAGAATTGTCATTGTGAATTCTACACACAGTATTCACATTTTTTTCTTCGTCCTGAAGGGCATATTTTTTATCTACGAGAAATTCACCTTTTTCAAATGTGATTTCGTCCGGTTCATCATGTGGACGAGATAACATATCAGCCATACAATTATTTTTTCCGGCGATATGTTTAATTTGGAAACTATATTCGTTTAATTTAGATATTAGTCGAATTAATCTTGGGCTTGGGGTATTAAATTTCTGATGATAAATCAGAGGTTTATGGTCCGTGTATACTACGAAGCGTAATGCAAGTAAGTATCCACGGAAATGAGCTAATGCATTCGTAATAGCTAACATTTCCAAGTCAAATGAACACAATTTTGACTGGGCAAGTTGGACTCTCTCAGAGAAGTATCCAACTGGATGTTTATGCTTCGTAACGGGATTAGTTTGCAGCAGCACTGCACCTAATGCGATTTTCGAAGCATCAACTTCTACACAGGTTTCCAATTTCGGATCGTATATTGCTAATACAGGTTTGGAAATCATAATTTCTTTTAATTTTTCAAATATTTCAAGATGTTCTTGATTTAGTTTTATTTTTGCATTTGATTTGCTATCTGTACCTCTTAGTAAATCAGTAAGAGGAGCAGTAATTTTAGCTAGATTAGGAATTAATTTCCTATGATAATTTATTGATCCTAAAAATGATCGTAATTGTTTTAACGTATTAGGGGGATTTAAATTTTTTATTGCCTCTATATTTTTATTTAATGGACGTAATTCGTTATATCGGACTGTATGTCCTAATATTTTGATTTCGTTAATTGGGAATTGGCATTTTTTTGTTTTTATTTTTAAATTTACTTTATTTAATCTTTTTAATACTTCCCTTGTATTTTCAAGACACTCTTCGAAAGTTTCTCCGAAAATACAAATGTCGTCCAAATAACATACCATTTTTTTCCAGAATATATCATGAATATGTCATCCATGATAGTTTGGAAGATGGACGGGGATATACTTAAACCTATCGGAGTAGAATTGAATACATATCCAATTCCATCCACATTTATTCCAGTGTATTGTTTAGATTCCTCCGTGAGAGGAATCTGTAAATATCCACTGTTTAAATCAATTGTCGTAAACCATTTTTTATTTCTTAAATATGGCCAAATAACATCAATTGTTGGCACACGATTATTATCCATAATAATTCTTTGATTCATTCTTCGGTAGTCTACTAATACTCGATAGACTCCGTCTGGTTTCTTTTTTACAAATATTGGGGATTCAAATTTCGATTTTTGCTTTTTTAGGACACCTACTTTTACTAAGTCATCGACTAGTTTGTGTAGGGCCTCATGTTCTGCGTGTGAGAATTTAAAATTTCTACACCACAGTGGGGTTTTGTCGTCTACTCGGACAACTTGTTCGGGTACCTTACAAATGGAAACTTCATCTGTTTTTCCCGTAAAAATATTATTATATTCATTAATTATTTCGTACATTTTTATTTTTTGTTCAAGTGACAATTTTGGATTAATCGCGATGGGATTTCCTCGATTATCCTTAAAAATAGTATTTTCTTTTATTCTTTCAATTTGGCAGGAATTAATTTCTACTGCACTACTTAATTCAAATTTTCCTAAGTATTCGCCTTTATAGATCACGTGGGGTCTGTTATTATGATTAACAGCCGCTATCGTGTCTTCTGATACGATTACAAAGAAATTATTTTTTTCTTCCATGGATGTTTCACACAGAAACTCCACGTGTTCAGGCAGCGTTGCTAAAATTAGCACCGAATTTGCCTCTATTTTAAAAGTTTGGGGAGCATAATATTTAAAGGGCTTAATATAACCTAACTTATTTTCCTTTTCAATAGGGAAATTGTGACATTCAGGCATGTCAAAACATCGCTCCTCATCACCACACGGTAGAGTGAATTTGTTTTTCAAAAAGTCCATTTTGGCTTTATGGGTTGATAAAAAGTCGTAACCCAATATGACCGGTTCTACTAAATTTCGAACAACATAAGTGGGATGTGGGTAAATACAATGATCAATGGAAAAAATCACATTGGTTACTCCTATGACCTCAAGAGGTTGACTATCCGCACCACGAAATCTTACTTTTGTTAGTAGAATTGGTTCCGTAAAATTGACTTTCTTTAAAACTTTTTCATCAATAAGTGTCTGTTCTGAACCTGGATCGACTAAGCTAAGTATTTGTTTACCATAAATGGCAAATGGAAGGTGAAATTTACATTGGGTTCTGCAGTACCCTTTGCTTTGAAACTTCTCCTTACTCACATTGTTAACTAGTTTCGACTCTTTGTTCTCGACATCCCTTACAGCTGACAGATCACCTGTAAGGGGGACACTTAGTTTTTGAGCAACTATTCTGGCAAGCCTGGGGGTTTGATGTTGGGAGATAATTTTGTTGTGGGGCTGCCATTAATGGTGCCGGAGGGGCAATCATTTGAGTATTAGCAGCCACATAGGGGATATTTTGGGGAGTATTAAATGACATTCCAGACCATGCTGGAGCATTATTCCAATTCGGGAGAGCCATTTGGTTCCAATTTGGAATCCTATTATGGTAGTATCCATTATTATTTCTCGGAAAATAGTTTCTCCGGAAATTTGGATTAAAATTTCTACCTTTATAATTAGGATTGAAATTTTGATTATTATTCCAATTTCTGTTTTGGTTATTTTGGTTCCAGTTTTGATTCTGGTTCCAATTACCACTACCATTATTATTATTATTGTTGTTATAGTTATTATTCTTATTCTTATTTTGATTTTGGTTTTGATTTTGATTTTGATTATTATTATTATTAATATTATTATTATTATTATTATTATTATTATTTTGGTTATTATTGTTTTGTTCATTATTATTATTTTTGTTTTGGGGATTTTTATTATTTTTTCTGGATTCCTGAAATTTCAAAAAGTTCGCTATTGCAGCGCTCATTTTCTCCATTTCAGCTTTCCAGATCGGGTCGGATGATATTACATTTACATTTTTTTCGGTTTTCTTTTCTATTTTCCCAGATTTTAATTCTTCTATAGTTTTTTCTAATTGATCAATTTTTTTACGTAACAGGGGATCTATATGTCCGAATGCTTTATCTTTAAATTCGAGATATTTAGAGAAAGCTTTATCAAGTTCCTGAATTGTTTTAGGTTCTTTTTTTATTAAAAATACTCTTTCTTTTTCAGGGAGGTTAGGCATAATTTTTTCGATAATTGTTTCTTCCGTAATATCTGGTTCAATTTGTTTTAAAATCCTTTTCACGAACATAATATACGCAGAGAAATCAGCTTCTCCATTATAATTTCTTTCGTATAATATTTCACGTAATTGGGGTTTAGTCCTCGTAAAGACTTCCAAAATTTTCTGTTTAGTATTTTGCCAGTTATTACATTCGGGATTTGTTTGAATTCTATCTTCAAATATTTGTTTAGCAAGACCTGAAAATGCGATTTTAATTTTTTTAAATTTCATATTTGCATCCCAATTGAAAGATTCCGCCTCATTTTCAAATCCGTTTAAAAATGATACGATATCTTCCGTTGGGGTGTGTCCATATAGGGAAGGTCTGATATTTACTGCAGCCTTTCCTGACATTTTATTTTCTAAAGGGGGAATTAAATTTTCTAAAAGTCTAGTTTCAATTTCTGGGCTGAGAAAATCTTCGTCAGATTTTTCTAAACACTCAGTAATATCTACCAGATTAATAGCAGTTTTAGCTCTTGGAAATGGTGTGGGATTATCCCAATTTTCCAAAAGTGGAGTTGAAGTAGAAGGAGGATTAAAATATTTTCTTATTATGGGATTTTCTAATTCGGGAATTTGTTCACGAGTTTTTCGTGTTGTTTGTAAAATTATTTTTATATTTTCAGGGGTTAATAATTTTTGTATTTCCTTACTGGATTTAATTTTTAATAGGATATCCTCTTGGGTTTTTATACGAGAAAAATATTTTTTATCGACTTCGATGTTCAAATTTTGACATACATTAATTAATTCAAAATATTTCGCATCGATTAGCCAATTTAAGTTAGTTTTAGTAGTATTGGGTTCGGATAAATTTTCCCAAGTTTCACTCATAAAAATAAATTTTTTCGCGACTTATAATTATTTAACACTTCTTATATTTAAGGGAGGGACGCGAATTATAATTAATATTAATTGTTACTTTGTTTTCTTCTTTTGTTTGCACAGGAGCTTGAAGAATCCGTCGCCGCAGTCCACCAAACCTCGTTTGCCAACCTCTATGCATATACGTTTTGTTTTTTTCCACTTTTGTATAATAAATATCCTTTGTTGACTTTGAAGTTTGAGTTTCTTTTTCACAACTAGTTCTTTTCCACTCACAGCTAACCTCTACTTCCTTTCCTCAAGAGCGCGCCTTACGCGTTTCTCTTTGAGTACTTGACTAGAGTTTTCAAGGTTAGAGCAAAGTACTTCGAGCCAGAGGAATTAGAACAGCAGCTTGAATTCAGCAATTCCGTTGAGCAGGTACTAGAGCGAGAGTTCGATTCGCAATAGCAGACCAGTTGGGCGCCAATAATGTAACAGCCAAAAGAGGTGGTAATGTACCTAATTAAGACCACTTTCGGGAGTACACCATACACGAAATATCACGTACTTAAAAGTAGTAATATTTCTAAGATAGATTCAGATTAGTCATCCACAAACTATAGTGGACCTTAACATTCGTTTGAGACTCAATAATATTTAAAACACATGAGTGAGTTAACACATTTAATAATATAATAATTTGTACATACAGTACATATTTCTACGTTAATATTAACACATATTCAATCACAATTCAACAAGCAAGACTATCTGTTCACTAGAGACTTCTACAAGAGAGGTTCCAGGTACTTAGAAGTAGCTGTTGGAGAACTGAACTAAACTGAACAACTATACAACTGAATCGAGGGATTATATACTCGTTCAGGGTATGAAAACGTACGTGTCGGATAGGTAAAGTGAGGTAGGGTGTTGTTATTATAGGGTTGTGCTGACTCGTCGAGTACTCGAGGGACAGGTACAACTAGGTCATAAATATACAGAAGGTATATCTGTATATGTAAAATTAAATACGAATAACTTGGTGGTTGTTTACAAAGAGTTATAGGACGATGATTGTTGATAAATATCTACATTTTTGGTATTCGAAAATGAGTGAACGAATATGTTTGTCATTTCTCAAAATAGACGAAAATATACGTTACAATAACTATTTTGACTGAATGCCTTTAAATTACAGTATACAAAAAATTGAAGATAAATAACAGCTTATAAATAAAATGGTCTCTTCTATGTACCAAAAAGTATGCGTGTAAAATAAAGGCTGTTCAGTTTTAATTTATCCATTCAAGATATAACTTCAAGAACTCACGGAATAAAAAGGTAAATATTCATGTAGACTGATTTTTAGGCGAAGTGTGAATTATAACAATTCTTTTATTTAAGTGAAACAGCGAGTTAAAATAGAATTTATACATCTTTTTTATTCAGAGTGTTCAGTATGTTCAGCTGAATCTTCTACTGGAGAAAATGGAACACTTCAGTCAAATATACCACACATACTAGTTACCTACATGTAATATAGTCAAACCTTAATCAGATCCAAGAGCAATATGAATTAACCCAGATTCCTTGTCTGGGGCATACCGCAGGTTATTCTGTTGTCACATAACTGGACTCGGTGGAGGGACAAGAGTGGAATTCTGTTTTTTGAGTGAAGTTGGATGATTCTCTTCATCTTGATGTGTGCTGTTTACGATGGAGAAAGAGTTCCACGTTCTTCGTTACCTACTGTCTATGAGCAGTGCTGAGCTCATCGAAAATTTTCAAAGTACGCTCTTAAAAACAAACATAATAAGAAAAAAAAGGAACTACGATAACATACCTACATAATATTAATCATTTTTTTAATGTAAAAAAAAAAAAAGGTGGAAGATACAAAAAGAAATTATAATAATAATAAAATAAAGTATTTTTCATTTGGATTATTACCTACGAGTTCTCAGAAAAATTTCGAATAAGTGACAGAATTGAAAATGTAATCAAATTAAATAACAAAACAATTATTGGTAATACTGGAATACTACTTCGAGACATGATATCACAGGTACTGTCAATATTCAGTGTGTAATACTTAGAAAACTGAAAATAATTGGCAATGATAATTCTTATCACACAGCGCTGTCAGTTTCATTGATCGAATGAAGTATGTTTTTAAGTAGGTAGGTTTCTTTAGAAAATCTGCTTATTACGCTTGGTGCGGTATTAGCCCTCAGGGTTACGGATGGACACGTTTTTCGTTTCATGACCTCAGGAAAATTTTGGCACCAATAACTCAAATTCAAACACACACACACACACATATATATATATATATAAAATTCATTCCATGTTCCCACGGTACAGGTCGCAATTTTCATTAGATAATCACGAAATTTAGTACGTACATTTATACTAAGCCAAGGACCAGACCTTTTCATTTTGGTTTGAATTGGCCGGACGGTTCTTCCGGTACCAACATTTTTGTTTTTATTTTGGCTATAAAATGCTCAATTTTTCATCAATATCCGCACGAAATTTGGAACAATTATTTATCATAATTTATTATACTATGCAACCAATTTTGGCGTGGATCGGCCGGACGGTGCTTCCGGTACCGCTATTTTTTTATATTGATCACAAAATGCGTAATTTTGGAACAATATGTACAAAATTTGAAAGAAATATTTATTATATTTTATTTTAGCCTACTATTAATTTTGGTGGGGGTTTTTTGACAGTAGGCCTATACATACGTCACATAATTATGTACCCTACGAACACATAATTACTGTCTGTAAGCTCAAAACTATTGAGACATAAACTATTTCTCGTGAATATCCGAAATTTTCTTCAATTCCTAGATAAACAATGATTTTTTCTGAATATGGTTATCCATCTCCAAGATAATTCTTACTTCAGCTTCAATATCCTGTTCCTATAGTCTATCTCAAATAAGAAAAAAGTGACGTCATACAAGCAGATTGATCAAGGGGGAAAGGAAAAAGCTGCATCCAAAAATGTTGTTTTGAAATATGTTTTTGCGCGTTATGTCGCTGCGAATAAATTGTGAGCGTCTTTATGACGTCACGTCGTTCTTATTTGGGATGGACTTTAATATCAGTATTACATAAAACCTGCAAAAAATCATAGGTACACTGTTTCTTATGTGAAATATTTTTTATTTCAAATTCAAAATCATATTTATTAATTAGATACCCAAGGAAATAATTCTGAATAAAAAATCCAAAACCAAAAAATTTACTCACACTTAAAATGCCAATCTTATTTTTTGGTTCGATTTGCCCATCACTTTATTACACGTATTTGTTCACAAATACCTAGGGGATACATGATACTAACTATTGGTTGGGAATCCCAAAATACGAACCTATTTCCCTTACACCTTTCAAAAACTTTGGTACCTTCATGAATTTTATTATTGCTCAACATAAAATCTTACCCAACACGATCCACAATTTGATTGATCCCTAATGAAATTGATGGGACATTTTGTGCGGTTCGTGTAAGCCCAAGTGAAATTTTCTGGTAGCTCACTATTGCTAGCGATCGAATTTCGAGCTTCTTTTTCGGCTTTTCTCATTTCTACAGCACTCAACTGTGGGTTGTCCATTTTAAGACCCAATTTAGTCCTACCAAAATCTCTCAAGTCTATCTCTTCGTGGCCGTAAGTACTTGCCTGTAAAAAAATCATTGTCTTTTAATTAGAAAATCCTCTATGTTCTGAGCTTAAAGCTCTAATCTAAAGACATCAACACTTAAGAGCCTCACCTTCCAGGTACTCTTTGGTGACCGGTTAATGAACCGAACGACGTCGGCAGTTTTCATTTTGCGAGGGGCATGGCAATGGTTTGGCGATTCGCACTGACCCAACTGTTGCACCGTCAACACCAGAAGTAAGATAACTAAAACCATCATGCTGTTGATGCTTCAATAATTATCCGTTGCCAAATAAGATCAACGATGAAGGGCAAAAGCTTCTTGGACACCTTTTTTTGAGTAAAAAAACATATAGTAATCAACGTACCATTTGAACAAAGTTTTCATTTTTTATGGAGTACCAATCCTTATAATTTTATAACATTATGACTAATCAACTAGCATATCAACCAAAATAAAAATATGAATTACATCATTATATTCAAGTGGGTACCTTACGTTGGATTTTAGTTAGTTGGAAAAGAATGTTTCATATGGAGCAAAAAGTTTTTAAATAGATTTTTGAAAAAAATCTACTTATTGAAATTGCTTGACTATTCGGACTCAGGAGTGGGAGTTGGTTCGTTTTTTGTTTCATTCAGTACTATTTTTGATAATTCATTTTTGTTTATGTACCTCCTTTTGTGTTGAGTCCATTTGCAGGCGTAATTTTGATCAGGATGTTTCGAAATTTGAAACACATATTCGGATTTACCTGAAGAAGAAGCCTATTGCTTTTGGTCCGGATCGGGAGCATAGCCCGTCCGGTAGGTCAATTTATATGCATTTTGTATTGAACTGCATACAGTTCGCAATTTTCAATCGATAAACCTGAAATTTGGTATAGCTATGTGTTTTAGGTCAAGGAAAATACTTATCAATTTTGGTGCGGATAGGCTTAAGGTACGTCTGATAGGGGCGATTTTGTTGTAGTTTTGGCAGATTAATGGCTCCAAAAGGAGTAATTTTCAAGCTATAGTCATAAAATTACTCATTATCGAAATAGGTATGCTGAAAGAAATTCAATCATACTCTGTAAAAAGTTAAAATACAGTAGGCCCTTCTTAATCCATTTCAATCTGGCTCAGCCTAATTGGAACCGATTAACCAAAAAATGTAATAACCATTTAAAAAAAAAAGAAAAAGAAACTGTTCATATAAATTTATTATAGTATGTACAAATTATAGATTAAAAAATGCCACAAATTCGAAAAATAATCTTTTTTTTTTAATAAAATCAGTGATTTGAGTTTTTCCATTTTTTTAATCTACAATTTAATTAAATATAACATATTATATCACCTGATTTTCTTTCTGTTTCTTTTTTTTAAGTAAATCGCCCAATCAGCTTTAAAAGTGCAAAAATCAGCATAGTTCTCTTTTTTTTCTTTTTTTTTCACTGGATTAAACGAAAAATATTTCGAGATTATCCGGTGAAAAACATATAGGAAAAGACCCTTTTGTTTTTATCTGAAAAACTGGTTTAACAGGCAACGGATTAAACGGCGTCTACTGTAACTTGAATATTTTTAAATTTAATTTTTTGAAGGAAAAAGTTCGATCTTGATAAATTATTCCAAGCACCTATATATTAATTTCTATAAGGTTTTTTTTAGTGTGAAAGGCGAAACCAATTTTCATGACTGAGGTATCAGAAAAAAGGTCTGATCACATAGATATGCCATCTGAAGAGAAAAAGTCTGTAGTCCGGCTGGGAGAAAAGTTTTGGATTTCGACCCTTTGACATCTTCAAAATTTTTTTTGCAGTTTTTTCCTCCCATAAACACATTTTTCTTAATAATATTAATAAGTTAACAAAATTTTTTACTTCTGTGTCACCCCCTTTCTGATATATGGGTCTCCAAAACATTACAAAATAGGTATATTAAGTGTGGTTACACAGTAGCAGTGTGATTTGAAACTAAATGAGTGAGAAGGAAGAGCACAGGGGGTGAGTCAGGGAGGAAAGAGAGCCATTTTATGTAAAGGAGTTGGTTACTTTCAGCAAGTGGATTGTCCCAAGGAAGGTTTTAAGCCTTAGTGGAAGTCTACAGCATCCCTGAGCCCCCAAGTAAATCCCTCGGTTCTTTACCGTTTGTAAACTGAAAAACAAAAAGAGAAAAATGAGAAAAAATTAAGGAAATAACAGCTTTATCTCTATTTATCACTGGAGTCTTCTCATAGGAGGATTATAATTATGTATCAAATTGTTATGGGGAGGCGGAGCCGCCTAAGGCTGATGACTAGTGTTTTTTTGATTCCACAAAACAATTAGAGTTGAAAACAAAATGGGCCTAATATTACAACAAGAAATTCAATTTTGTTGGACCAACATGTACTACATTAGAAGCCATTAAAAATGATTTTTCGTTTGAAATTTTTGTACATGATTTTGATAACTTCTAATTTTATTTTGCACCAATTTCAAAACATGAGCTCAGAATTTTGGAGATGCTTACATTATTCTACTCTTACTTGATAATAATAAAAAATAGTATATTTCAATACAAGAGTGCAAAGTAAGCGATCCACGATGAGATATTATTTGCAACATGAGTTGCAGCGAGTGTTGTAAATTTTACCAGTCAAAGTTGCTCACCTTGAGCTTGAGTTGGGAACACTATTTTCTGCAATACATGCACATGCGCGATTAGGGAAGGCGTCTGACTGGTTGGAAGAGGAACCGAATATTTTCATTGACGGAGCAAATATTTGTTTTGCTTCAGCTATTGATAAGTGCTACCTTTGACTATATAGTACTGGACCAGTAAAGAATGACAATTTCTGGTCAGACATACCGGCACTAAATAGGCAATCAGAGCATACTTTTTGAGGTATTTTGCTTTGAGTTTATGTATGCTATCCTTCTGAATTTAAGGGAACTCTTTATCAGATGTATTCTAAATTTGTAAACTCAAGCAAAATGTCAAATATATGCAGAAGGTATGATAGGGTTTCCTACTTTTTCACCGGCATGTCTTGACATTAAAAAGTGCATTGGTCTTATGGAACTTTACTGGTTCATTATTATATGTAATAGTCAAAGTTTGCTACCTGTTCTGTCGATTAGTTTCTAAGAAAACTGGAAAACAAAAAATTCCTGGAAAAGTCATTTTTCTGGGATTCTGAGAAAATTAAAAAACAGATCGGGCTAAATTTTTCACGATAGACTTTACTTATGTTGGTGCAAGTTTTTTAGAAGTTTGGTGTCTATTAATTCAGTAGTTTCTGTATAAACTGGAGAAGAAACATTTCTGTAAAAAATTTTGTTTACAGTTTTGAAAAAACTACCAAACAGATAGGACTGAAATTTTTACAAAAGATAGCTATTATATGAGAGCAAGTCTAAAAGAAGTTTGGTGTTCATCAGTTTTGTAGTTTTTGAGAAAATGGAAACAAAAAATCTCTGGAAAAGCAGTTTTTAGCGATAAAACATCGATAAATAGATATTTTTATAGAGGATGAGGATCTATGAGAAAGAAGTTTTGTAAATTTAAATAAAAAATTAACCAAAGTAATGTCTCAGAAGCGTGTGTATTTTACATCAATCATATATTATGAGAGTGAGTATAGTTTGAGTGAGATAAACAATATGTACAGAGATGAATGAGTGAGTGGTGGAATAGTGTTACAGTGTAGCCGTAAACAAAGGTACAAAATATATTATAAAGGTAGTTGTGTGTTTGCAGGAGTAAGAGGGGAGAAGGATTGGTGGTCTTAACAATTATTGTTAGAGATATGGGTTAGTTGTTGATAGTTTTTTTCGTAATTTTTTAGTCTGAAACTGACAATGAATTATGAATATATCGATAAATATTAATGAATTTTGATATAAATATCGATCACTATCGATATAAATATCGAGCAAAGTGGGTTTTCTAGCCAATCATTGCTACACCAGATTTTTTTTTGTGTTATTTTGTTCATCAAAAAAGACGATCCTCGAAGACTAGACCATGAAACGTGATGATATTTTTTTGCCAAATGTTTGAATCATGACTAAACTGAACTCTGGTCACCTCACTTTATAGAAAACTGGCACTTGAAACATTTCTTATCGTTTAAAACCAAAAAAAGGAAAAAATCTTTGATATAGAATTTAAAAAGAATTCTTACCTTTATTGAAGAACAGTAGGTAGACAGGCTAAATTATCTGAGTAAAAATATATGGATATTTATTATGTTTATGATGTTAATGTACCTGAGAATTTGGAATCTTCACAAAATTTTACACATTTTGATTATGTCTTTTCATTTCAGGAATGCAAACCCGTTTATCTTCTACCTACTATTTTTTTAATTTTTTTTTTAACACAAAAAACTGACACCAAGAAGACGGCACATACCTACTAATAATGTAATGAAATTGATTTCCACTTAATTATTTTCTTATAAGTAGTTTCTTATCATTGTACAAAAGTATATGTTTGTGGTGAATTTAATCTTGTTAATTTTCTTTTGAAAACAGAAAGCTGTCACCAAATAGCCCTTGACCAGAATCAGCAGAATGAAGGAGAAAAAACAATCGGTGGCAAAGCCAATAATTAAGTGATGCTTATTCTTCTTAAGATAGCTTTGGTAATTATTTTAGATACTAATGTTTACTGTTGAATAAGAGAATTTCAATGTAGAACAGAAATTTGCTATCTTAAAGTAGTACTTACGATTTTCATCAAATATCAGCAAATTAGAATAAAGTCAGATATTTTAATTTAAGCTCTTTCTTTGAGCATAATTTCTTTTTTTCTCATAATATAGAGCTCTACTTACTCAGTTAAAAATTTATGTTTTAATTTAAATCCAATTAGTGGACTCATGCTACCCTGCAGCATTTATTCACACAAACTTAGCCTGATGCTTCTTTTCATTTACAAATTGCAATTATGAAATCTAGCAACACTGAAAAAAAACTGAAGTTGGCACTTATGTTTTTGTGCTAAGTATTTGAAACTGCAAGTCTTTTAAATACTTTTCTTGGGATTGTACTTTATGAATTTGTTTTTTGTTTATCGAGGTGAAATTCCAGCTTTTATTTGATCTATGGTTTTTTAAAAAGCATTAAGGGCACATTTTCTTCTGGATAGTTACGGGGAAAATAAACCACTTTTCAAAACAAAACATATCTGACCACTGAATGAAACTCTGGGGACATTTCTCTCCCCTCCTTCATTCAGGGCTTGGCCTTGCGTCAACTAATGGGTTGGGGACCAAAGTCTGCAACCAAAATTATTAATGCATTGCACTTTAAACAAAAATACGTTGTCTGTTTGCACTCATACACGCAAAACATGTCTACATACGCCTGTAGATGCCAAGTGGGAGTGTGAGTATGTAAATATTACTTACTCACTGATACAGTCCATGTTGTGGTCCATATATGGTTCCTTCAGTTGTCCCAGTACACTTAGTGTATGGTTAGACATTAAACCAGCAAGCTAATACTGAGAAATGATTCAGTTGCCCTACATGCAAACCACCTTTTGGTTCCATGAACTAAGTGCAGAAACAAACCACAAAAATTAAATTTCAGGGGATTTAAATTTTAGGTGGAGGCTAAGATATCTTTGGTGATTTTTCTTCAACAAATTCTATCTAGGCCAGTTAAATTAGATATAAAGAAAGGGTCTTTCACTCAATAAAATCAGGGAAAAGATTTTTCTTCGGTACTCGGTAGTTTTAAGTGCCCTTCTGAAGGTATTGAAAATCTCCCAAAATCTGACTGTGGCTTCACCCCTAAAAATCCTCTTTTTGTAACACCAACAGGTTTTTGGTGATTTACTTTATTTCCTAATAGAGATACCACAAAATTGTTCGATCTAATAGTATTGTATATAAAATTTTCAACAACTAAGGAGTCTTGACATCTTTTTCTAAGTGCCATAGAAAGCTCAAAAAATGACATGAAAGTTTGCATATACCACTAATAAAAAGTACTACTGGATGAGACCTAGTCTCTTCTTTACATAACACATCAATATACCCAGTCATATTATATAAATAAAAAATATATTTTTTTTTGTGCGTGATTGTGTGTATGTATGTGTATTTGTTTATTTGCATCACCATAACTTCAGAACAACTGCATAAAACAAGCATTAAATGTCTGCATTTTTTTATTCATCCAACGAAAGTTTCAGAATTACTCAAAAGTAAGAACCTCCTTTGGGGGTTAAGTTGTGGATAAAATAAACAAACTTTGTTTATTCTGAAGTAAGTCTTTTCTTATTGACATTCTGACTAAAAATCATAAATAAAATTTGTTATTTTTATTTACAACTTAGCTGCCAAGGGAGCTATGGACTTACGAGTTATCTTAAAACCTTCCTTGGAATAAAAAAATGCGTAGAAAGTTAATGCCTGTTTTATTGAATGGTTCTGAATTGATGATGTTACAAATAAACATACAAACTTACATACACACTAACACACACACACACACGCACACACACAATTTTATTTATTTATACGTATTATATAATTGGTCTATTAAATAGACCAAGTATATTGGTGTAATATATAGGTATAAAGGAAAATAGGCCTCATCCAATACAGTACTCTTTATTATAGTAGTATCTGTAAATTTTTGAGTCATTTTTAAAGATTTCTATGGCACTTACAAAAAATGTCAAAACATGTTCATCAAAAATTTTATATACTGTTTGATCGAACAATTTTGAGTAAATCACAAAAAAACCTGTTAGGGTCACAAAAACAGGATTTTTAGGGATGAAGCCGCAGTGAGATTTTGGGGAATTTTCAATACCTTCAGAAGGGCAATTGAAACTACTGGATTCGAAAGAAAAATATTTTCCCTGATTTTATTGTATAAAAACACCAAATTTTACCGGCCCAATTCTTACCCACTTGTTTTACAAAGTTAGGGCAGAAAATTCAGGAAAAATAGCTAAAGGTTGAAGAATTATATGTGCGAATGCACTTATCTTTCTTAGTTTCTTATGACGTAATTACTCATTTGGTAAAGAATGTGAGAAGGTCTTTTACACTCTTAGAAGATTTATATCTTCAGTTTTGAGTTTTTAGGTAAAATTTAAAAAAATTTCTGCTGAAAACAGGCACTGTAAGTAGGGTATGTGAAAAATAAAAATGGTACATATAAGACCATTAAGCAAGATAAACCCTTAAAACTCATAAACACGGGCAATTTTTGAAGAGTGGTCTCTAATAATTTACAAAAATGATTAAAAATGTTTTTATTTTTTTAATTTTTGTGAAATTTTTATTTTTACATTTTATACAAAATATAATATAAATATAAGTTATTAGTTTACTACACAAGACTCTTATTACTTATAATACTGACAAAAATTGACTGTCTTTTTTTGTAACCGGTGCACTTGATCAAGTTGAAATAAATAATAATAGCGACAATGTAGAATGTTGATGTGCTTGGTTAATGCAAACTAGATGGGCTGTCTTATTTTTCAGTTTCAACAAGTGACTGAACATATTTTAGGTACATACCTACCTATGTTGATGGTGTTAACTTGTTCGTCAATATTTATAAAATAAAAATAAAAATAATAATAAATAAATAAATAAATAAATAAATAAATAAATAAATAAATAAATAAATAAATAAATAAATAAATAAATAATCATATATAAGATAGAACTGATAACCTCCTCGCTTTTTTGAAGTCGATTAAAAAGTTTTCCGTAATTCAGTTCGGCGTCCTGATTTTATTTTTTGTTGTTGTGACAGGGCTCAAGAAACCGTCAAATTAACATCTGTTAAAAATGCATGATACCTTCTGAATAATATTGATGACTTACTCTAACTAAAGAAGATAGAAAATATTCATTGCATGCCTTCAACTCATCTACCTATTTAAGCTTTCAATTTTCAACTTACATTGAACAATGTCGTAAGAAAGGTGAGAAATCTCTTGATATTAAACTATACCATCTAAATTTGTTTTGAATTGTAAATGAGTTTTGAAAATAGGACAAAATTCTGGAACCATTGCTACAATTGAAATCTAATCATACTTAATGCTGTAGATGAATAATTCCTCATATTTCAAAAAGATCATTTCTTCAACCAAAAAGAATGTAAAAGCTGTCCCTTCGATATATTTTCCCCCTGTATTGATAAGAGCTTACAAGCAACAAATCTAAAGTGTAGCAAAACAATACGGAATATTAACGTTTTAAGTAATTCAGTAGAACATGTTTCAACTTTCATACCTCCCTCAAGATCTTCTTGAGATTTGTTCATTAACTTATTTTTCGATATAAACATCAAAATTGGATATCTTGCTCTGTGGTTCGAAAAAGTAAACAGCAGTTGTTTTATTTAGGTTTTCATCGGAGAGGACTGCAGGTTTATGTTTTGATTTCAAATTTATTTTGATTGATGCAAGTTAACAATTTTAATTTTCATTTCAATTTCGAATACCCAGATCCCTTTTCCAAGTAAATACCTACCTAGGTATTGTTGCAGAAATTTCGTCAAACATGATGGAAAAGTCAAACAAATTACATCATACCTCACTTTATTAAAATAAAAATAATAAGCTTGGTAAAAATTAATTTCTAATAATACACGTCTATTAAGACAGTGTAATGTGTAAAACATTGCGTCATTTGTGAAACCACCATTTTTAAGATATTAACAAACCATAGTAATTAATTCAGAATCAACCATTAAAACCAAATCTTAATAAACCATAAATTATTGTAATTACAACACTTACCTTATTTCCAGGTTAAACTGTAAAGCTATTTACCATGACTTGATTAATATTACTTCTTGTATAATTCCCCAACTTAAATATCTGGATCCGTGATTGTTGATTAAACCTTCGCAAATGACAGGTAGTTTTTCCAAAAGAATTCAATTTCTTCACGACGGGTGACCAACTAGTTAACCGTTAACACCTCTGTTTTATTACCAACTAATGGGTTGGAATTAACTACAGGAACTTGAAGTTTTTTCAGACTACCACAATCGAAGTTGAAAAATTCTATAATGGAATTTTGCAGAATACTTAAACTTTTGATACAAAGTATTAAAATCACCTAATAAACATTAGGTACACGATATCTTGAGAATTTTTATTTCAGAAATTCTCATCGAAAATAACTATCCCTTTAATTAATACTAGGAGGAAAATTTTTACAAAAATCATTTTTCGATTGACCACTGAATAAATTTCTCCTGGTAATGGATTCAAGTATCTTGTAAACACGAAGCACTTCTACTAGCTTCTAACTTTGTGTTATTTCAACGGACAAATTTTAACCACAGCCCCACATTGGCTGATGCGAATAGTTCCAAAACTCAACATAGGTAGTAAAATAACAAACTTATAATTTTGTGAATAAAAATTCCCAAAATTAGAAGAACATCAGTGTTACTATTTGACTTTCCAAAGGAGACTAAAAAAGCAAGAAAACTGTCGAAAACATCGGATTATCTACTTGTACTTCCTCACTAGAATTTCCATTCCAACAAATTTTTTCAGAGATTAGTAGATGGGAGCAAGGACAATAGGTATAAAAATCAATTTTTTCTTTAGGGGAAACCAAGGAAAAGATGTTGTCAAATACTCAATTAAAGAGAGAAAAATAGAAGATGTGGGGACTCACTGGTATGAGAGATAGGGGCTCGGACTCCTGACAACAGTCGCTGTTGAAAGGCAGGCTCATTTTTGTCCTTGCGACGTTAAACCAAAACACAATTATGTTCGATCGTAATATCTGCATGTACTTGCAGGTAATGTACGAGTACCAAATTGTGACTAATCTCAAAAATGCAATGATGTCACAATCCGTACACGAACCAGCCCATCATCTCTTTTATCACTACAAGAGATGATGCAACCGGGCCACTCTCACTTACATACATATTCCTTACGTATGTGTGTATGTGTGCGTGTAAATAAGCCAGAATATAAACCGTCCGAACCAGCTCTAAAATTGTCAGTATTTGCCCAGGTTTTGGTTTATCCATATGATAAATATGAAGTGGCTGAACACGCTTAAATTCTGTTGAATTTACCTTCTGGTGAGAATACTTTCTCACAACAAGGTATTCAACAGAAGAATTTTTGGATTGAAGGTGGTAATACAAAGATAGAGAAAAATCATCATCGGTAAAAAGAATTTCAGACCTTCAAGTCCCCATCAAATATTTGAAAAAGAAACATCCGTCGGTAATTTCCCTGATGAAAAGAAAGAGATAGAAAAAGTAATAAAAATTTAGAAATAGAAGCAACTGAAATAGATGCAGTTCTTTCAAGGCCAGATAACATATGATTCGCAAAGTATTAATATTGTTCTCCTATGTATTTTATACTAAAAAATATCCATAAAAAATTACAACACCAACTCTAATCACCCAAAGTCGCCTCATTATCTGGTAAGATTGGAAGAAAATTCATAGAAGGAATTCCAAGGTGAAAAAACACCGAATTGTGGAGAAGACCAAAAAAAATTTCTCCTACCAGAATCTAGTCAAAATTATGAATTCAGGAAGAATGTTAAGAAAATAAGTTCAGCGAGTGAGACAAAAAATAACGATAGAGAAAGAGGGGAAGAGTACACGCAACCAAAGTATAATTTTTTCAATTGTCGTAGGGAGAAATTTTTCCGTTTGTGCAATTGCCTAAAATGTGAAACTCACCAGTGGTGGATCTAACCGGTATTAGCTCAGAAAAATAGCACCCAAAGCTTTTGCCAAAAAAAAGGGGATTTTTGGCCTTTAGTAGCCTCGTGAAAAATTATTCAGTCCTCTGTTCCACATCTTGTAATTAAAATGGATATTTTCAAGCACTTCGCACGTGGGCTGTTTTCCTTAAACTCACTTCACCAAACTCTTGTAGGCCTACCTTTCACAAAAAATACATAATTGGAAACACATATAAAACCTTCGAGATTTAGGTACACACACATCTTGAGAATATCATGGGAACACGATAGAATGCTGAAACAACTAGAATTACTTTGCTTCATCAAAGAAAGTAAACTGTCTGCGGTACTTCTCAATAACACAGCACAAGATGAGATGAGAATAAAATATTAAGACTGATAACAAAGGAAACACTCGCTGAATGAAGAAAAATTAGACAGCCTTATCTAAACTCCTTAGTTAAGAATATGTGGCGATGAACTAGATGCTTCCTAGTACAACTTTTTCAAAAGTTACATTTACAATTTGGATTAACAACCTCCAGGATAGAGATGGCGTATGAAATAGAAAGATACCAACTACACAATTAGGATGGTGAATTAAACCATCTTCCCTACAACCGTCAGAAATCGTTTATAAGGACAAACACTTTCGGAATAATATACTGCATATAGTCAATGAGAATGAGCAACCAGTCACTGTGAAGACTAGAGAATGAGAATTCTTACTTAAAAAGAATCAACAAACAACGCTTACAAGAATGTTTATTCAAACAAAATCATTAAAAATCGTTAGAAGTGGATGTCATATTTGGTTCCATAGCAACCACAAAGTAATCGATGCCGCATTCATTGCTGCCCCTTCGAATTCGAAAATGGCCATTTTCGCCCCAATGTTTACCCCAAGAATTAGCGACATGCCAATATTTCACCCCATTCTCAACACCCCAGCCAACAATTTTTACAGCATGGCCACCGAGAGGAAACCAACCAGTCTTGTGAATGTAAATGCCTATGTAATCAAAATTATGAACATATTTTATTAATAATAGGAATCATCATTTTTATGACACGATAATTAATACGAGGAGCTAACAGTTTTGACCTTGTGCTCTTTTTATTCAGAAAAATTGATTACCACCAATTTTTGCTTCACGAATCATAGAAAGTCCCTCCGAAATAACATAGGTACCTACAAAGAAGTTCCGATGCCCTTCTCCACATTGCTTACTGTTGCAACAGATAAGATTAGTAAGGAAATATTCTCTCTCAAAATCAGTTTTTCGTGCTTGCTTTTTGTTGTTTTCTTATGCTCGTCTATTAATTTCTCGAAACAAAATACATTCCCATTCCCATTCCCACTTTCCTACAGGATGATTCTCATAATGTGCAAAATGATTCACTGTATTTTCAAGAAACAAAAATGTTTCAATCCCTCTTCAACATAATAAACCCGGCAATAATTCTGGGAGTTGTCTACCTTAAAATTTTCTATGTTGAAATTCGTGACCTTAATTCTAGAGCATGTAGAGAATGCATTTAAAATGATTATCCTAATAATAAATTGACGTCATTTTGCACACTTATCAACAAGCTTATATTAAATTCAACTTTTTCAAAAATCATTTACGAAAAAAAGAAAGGAAGAAAAAAACACTGAGAAATATTTTTCAAGTTCAGATCTGTAGGGAGAATATAGGATGAATGACTGGTATTTCACCATTGATGTTTTCTCAATCGGAGCTATTAGGAAAAGTGATGATTTTCATCCTCATTTAACAAGTCCCGCGTGTATTTGTCAAGCAAGAGAAATGACGATAATTTTCAATGAAAAATTCAAAGTTGAACATTTTTTCACCTACCTAGTTGATTTTACAATAAAATTTAAAATGTTGCAGACGAATACGAAAAACTGATTTTCAGACTCTTATTTATAGACATATATTTTATAATTGCCACGGTAGCAAACAGGGGAGGAAACTTTCGTTACCTGGGTTCAATTTTCTCTTGGCCTTGACGTGAAAAGACAAATCTTTGGTCAATTTTCTACAATAACATTTTTTTAAAGAATATATGCTTCTTACCGTTTTGATATAGTAAAAAATCCGGATACACCCAAAATGTGGCCACCATAGGTCCATTATCGTATATATTTTGTTTAGCTGGTTCTTCATTGTAATAAGCGTAATACCCTTTCCATGAGGCAACTGAAAGGATTTCGCAAGCAAACCATTTAAAGTCAGTAAACCTCAATTCGTAGAATACAAGAATGGCATTCAATAGAATTCTATTACTTATAATAAACAATTGACCCTACTTTCATATATTGTTATCATGAGTGCTTACTGCCTTTTACTTACTCCACTATATCTTTAATGTTTACATGCTAATGGCTATTGCTTTTCCACAACCACAAAAAAACACACAATTTTTTAGACGTTGAGTTTTTCATTTCTTGATCAAGAGGCCCCGGGACCTCCCTCTTATCCACACCCTAGCCATTTGCATTTGTTTTGCTGCTTTCACTTTTACTCTCTCTCTCGAACATAGCTTCTGTTATGTCCAACATGTTGTTTTTCATAATAAACAGTTATTTCTAGACTTTTTACATAGGTATGCCGAGGTATACGTAGGTAGCTGTTTATTTTGTATTTATTTTTTTCATTTAAGTTACTTCGACTTCGACAACGAATTCTGAATCCGAATAATATTGAGTATCTACTTACCTACTACATTCATAATTCTAACGGATTCCATAAAGCGAAATTTTACATTCTACATAATTATATGGTCATTTATGAATGTTCTCTCCTAGTTACGTTCGCACAAATAGAGAATAGCCATGAACTATGACTCACTTGTACCACTAAATTCCACAATTGCACTCAAGAAAGCAATCGCCATAATTTTCATTAAATAGTTTAACTTATCGATAAGACAGATTTCTTCAAATTGTTCCAAATTTTTTTAGTTTTCGCTACAATTTTCCTTTCAATTTCACCACGTCTATTATAATTGAGAAAAAATCGTCTTCGAATGGACAAATGGAAATAAAGTTAGGTCCTATTTTGCAGGTCGTTGGTGCATCAGAAAATCTTTAAAAAATTTACAAATTGGCCTTAATTGTATTTAAAAATTATCTGAATAATTATTGAGCAAAATTGGTCTTGCATTTTTCGTAAGACAATAAACAAAACCAAGGCCAAGACCGTATATGTAAAACCAAAACCAAGTCCAAGATTCAATTATACAATACCGAGACCAAACAAAAACTTGAAAAATATGAGCAAACTGTAAATTATTCGTCATCATACTTTCATTCTATGTAAATAACTCAAGTACAATATTCAATACCTGGGTATTGAAATATTTTTTTCATATTTTGTCAGGGTATGGATGGTTTAATTTATCAATAAAAAAAAAAAAGGAAATAAAAATCTTGCAGCAGTCGGTATTAAAACCATCACCAAAATCAAAACTACTATGGTCTTGGTTTTACTTTTGCTTGAGCTCATCACTAATTAGAAATTTCTGTACTCTGATTCAGATCACATTATTTTTAACAACAGACAGCTTATTGAAGTAGGCTAATGTCTTATATGGCTGGAGCATAATTTTTTTTCCAAATTTGATAGAATTTGGAACGCTTTCTCATTGGTATGAAATAAGTAATGTAATCCCTCCTAATGCTTACAAGATAAGAAATCTGAATAAACACTCTTTTCACTCCGAACCATAGTTACCTATTCATTTACATCGTACAGTAAACGCACGTACGTACTCATTTTCATTCATCGCGTAAATTCGAACGGATCAATCAGAAAATTATTCGGAGAATTAAAAAATTTGGACAAAAAATGTTCTATAGTCACTTATCCATATCCCGGTTTTTGACTTCCTAATTATGGTAAAGCTACCTATAGGTACTTTATCACACGAGAAAGTGAGAAGCCTGTACAATAATTACTTTTTTTTTATTATACATATATATTTCTTTCTCACATCATTCGTCATGTCTCATGTATCACTCCTCATTTCATCCACGCCATTCACCCCCTAAGTTAATTTCTTGCTGCTTTACCATTTTTACTGCAATTGACATTTTTTTTTTTTATTTATTTATTGTAGCTTGTTTATGTTTCAAATGCTGCTTTGGTATATGTACATTTTTGCCAGCTTATTGTTCACTTTATGCCTGTTTTTTGTCATGTTTTTCAGCCTGTGCAGTCGCTCACCTGCATGTTTAGTAGATCCGTTAATTTTTGAATCGTGCAGTGACTAAATATTTTCTTTTGTAAAATATTAATTGTAAATATGTGGCCTGATGTCAGAGATGATGCGATTTGTGGAGGCAAATCACTGATAACTATTTCACGTCGACACATACGATTCACTTTATTAGACTATTTAGTTATTGTTCAGTTGCCAAATCATGCTGTGTAAGAATTTTAGCTCTAAAAATTCTTTTTCCAAAATCACATAATTTACTCACAATATTTATTCGTTTTCAACAGTAATTTGTTACATGTAATGTAATCAAAATTTTTGTAAATTGTATGTTTAAAATTTCTTTGTTCACAAAGTTTCAAGCCATTTTTACCAATTTGTGATTGGAATAGTGTTGTCTTTATACTCGTCACTTTTCAACTGGTACAGGCATTCGATTTATTAGCCTCCTCAGTGTTGTTTTCACATTTTGTTAAAATTGATTTGAATACATCGATCAGTGGAGTAATTTGCTAACATCCAAATTGAAATTTTTTCATCTAGGTACTGCCTCTTAAATCTCATTTTTGATGTGGTACAACATTAATAGCCAGGTGGAGCAAGTGAAAGCAACTGCTCAAGATTGCAGTAAATGTAGAGTTTTTCAACTTTTTCTAAATTTGGCCAAATAATAATCTATCAGTGGGGATATTCCAGTCAGATCAACTTGAGATCGGTGCAGAATCACAACCTTTAGAGATCGCATCATTTCCTGGTCGCTGCAACATTGTGGATGCAATTATAGTAACATAAACTCTTTCTTTCTACTTTTGTTTGTGTACATTACTTCTTTCTGAGAATCAGAATCTTAAAAATGATAGCCTAACTTAATTTTCTGACACTCGGCTATGCAGGTATCTGTTACTTTTTTACTTTTGCTTTTCTGTTGGTTTGTTTTGTTCTGTTGTGACTTTTTCAGACGTCGCAAAAGATACCTACTTCGAGCTAGGCACTTCACTCAAATCTTACATTATAATTTTGGCAGTTACACTTGTAACCTATCTTCTTTTTTTCAGAAGGAATCAGCTATCAAGAGTGAAGTTATTGTAGTAGATAAAATTAAAAATAGCCTCAATTTCTCTCAGTATAGCTGCATAGAGTAAAAATTCTGCTCAGAAATTATCAATTTCTTTTTCAGTAATTAATGGCCTATTTTGAAATACTACAACAGATACATTGTCTGTGGGCAACAAATCCAGTCTAAATAAAATTTCAACTTACTTTTGTACGTTTTTTTTTCTTCTTTGTATTTATACCAATCGTTATTACATCTACTTTTTATGCATTTCGGAGTATATGCTGTACCACTGCTACATGGCATGGAATGAAGGAAGTAACCACATGGTCGAATTGAATACATTTGACAGCCCTAAAACATCATCCACGAATGAAATCTTTAGGATTGATATCAACACAATTGAGCAAATTTCATTAAGTGTGTTGGGCCGTAATCGTGAATTTGTTATCTTGTAAGATAGGCTGCACTGATTCTTAAACTCTACCGCGCATAAGTGGAATTTTTCGTGTAGATTTCGCAGAACCTACATTTACGGAGGAACCAAAACGAGATTCGAGAAAATTCCATTTCAATTTTGTCCAATCATGGACCCCAGACCCCAAAATCACCCTTCGTTCAAAAATTTATACAGGTGCTTGTGTGTATATACGCTTATTTTAATATGCAATATAGTATATGTGGAATTTTCTACAAGTATACCTACAGTGTTGGAATTTTTCTCAACAACTGCGATAATGTGTGACGTACCACTCGGCTGTTTTTTTCAAGAAAAACAAAAGATAATGTGTTTCCTATAATATATTTCATATATTAGGAAGAGAACCATATGAAATCGAATAGGTATTTATCATCCCTAAAGCTGATACTCTTCTCTCAAACCTCCAATATATTTTAAACCATATTTCACAATTGTTTTCGAGATTTTTTCGCCCAAGTGTGGATCCCACGGAAAATTTTATTCTCAATGGAAAGTTGCTTTGTAGAATATCCTATAAATAAAATAATTTATCTATTTTTCATAGGCTCAATTATTATTGGATAAAGTTGTTAAACATTTATATATACGAAGTTAATGTTTTTAGGAGGCCGTTAAGGGAGTATAGTATCAACTTTAGGAAAGAGGAAACTCTTCTGTTTCATGATGTCAACTCCCCAATAAAAAATTCGGCCTAATCTCTTCCCTAATTGTTTTAGAGAAAAAATTCCTTGAAGTTAACACAGGTGTGGTAATCTAGAAATGAAAAACCAACCTTCTATGAATAGAAGAGCATATTGACCTAACTTCAAATAAAAAAAAAAGGAGAAAAATATACTCCCATTATAATATAGATGAACATACGTAGTAAAAAAATTCTATCAATCTACTTTTTTTTGTACATAATTATGGGTTATCAGATAGCTTCGTGAAGTGCCTGGGACACACTTTTGACGTTAGAGTGGTCAAAAATGTTAATTTGTGTTGGTACTTATGTATAAAATAGGGATTTTTTAATGCTACAACTAATAATCTTTTATTTTCAGAGAAAGTACATATTTTAGGCCTCTCGTTAATTCATATTTCGTAGCCATTGGTAAAAAATTAGGTATTTTACAACTATAAAATTCCCAAAATAGAAACGAAAGTGGCGGTACCGGAAGTACAGTCCGGTTAATCCGCACAAAAATCAATCGGTCCGATCCTTGGCGTAATACTCATATTCTTAGGTACCAAATTTCGTAACCATCGGATGAAAATTACGACATATACTGTCCAAGATAATGGAATATCCGTAAGTATTATAAATGTAGGACGAAAGTACATACAAGGTAATTACTGTATAGGCTACGTATGAATACATGATTTTTGTGCCAAAAGTTTTTTGTGGTCATGAATAGAAATAATTACCCACCGAAACATTGTAGGTCGTTTCATGCGATCAAGGTTAATACGTAAATTTTCATAGAAAACCTACATAATGAAAATCGACATGGAGGAACATTGAACCGTTTTAAGAGTAATTAACATTATTACGGGCACTGTGGAGGATGTTAGTGAATCCAAAAATAATCGATTTCTCACCTCGTCCGATTCATATTCGCCACCAGTGACTGTACCATTTTCCATCATATATTGGTAAACATTGGTCATATATCCTCCATCGCAGCCATAATTATTTTGGCAACAGCTGAGAATTTTTTCGTGAGAAAGTGGAGTCTGGAAAGTACCGTTCGATGCGATGCAAAACCTATCACTTAGTGCAGATGCTGTGGCTACCGCCTGGTACGTATTAAAAACAAACAAATGTATTTTTATTTTTCGAAATGATTATACTCTTTGTTTTTCTATTATTAACACTAACGTTTCATTTATAACTTAATAAATTGATGTTTATTATTCGTCGTAATGTATGTAACAAAATGGTGATATTACAAACGAAATAGAGTGACAAAATTATATACATTTTCACATCACTGGGGGTATACTAGAGTCTCGAACCATCGATATTCTTGAAAACGTTGGCCTATGTGTATAACCTACCAAAAAAATATGGTGTGAGCCAAATTATATCATTGCACTGCACATTACTATTTGAAATAACCAAATTTATATGCAGCAAATAATAAATATGTGTGTCATTGAGTATACTTATTCGATTCATTTTCTATTTCAAGTCGATAAAAATTTTCAACTATTTTTAAATTTATCAAAAAAAAAAAAAAAATTGTTACAGCTATGAACTGAATCCCTCTAACCATATGTGAAACAACAGGTAGATAATAGGTGGTTAGGTACCTAAAAAAAGTAGGTACCTAGAGAAAGAAGATACATGTCTTTGTAAATGATTTTAATTGAACGTAAGCTAAATTCCATCAACAGGTTTTATCCTGGCTTCATATTCGTTATCTTTGTTACTAAGATTTAATGAAAACCAACCGACTAAGCTCTAAGCGCAAATAGGGTTTGAAATTTGGGAGGCCACAGCCTCTTTATGACCTTTCTCTTATTTTTCTTATTATTTTTAAATTTTTCATCTGTTGTCCTAGCTCGTATTTATTACAATAAAGATCATAGCGGAAAAAAATTTCCAAAAACTTTTTTGGGGAGCCAAAGACCACCCTGCCCCCCTATTTGCGCCTACAGACCATACCCAGTTTCGTACATGAATTTTTGTAATTTAAAATTCAAAATAAATAGTTGGGTACCAATGAAATTAATGTGAATAGAAGATCCATGGAAAAACGTGTTCACATAATTTAAATTTAATGTTAACCATAAGTTTTGGATGAATTTTTCATCACTTTGTTATAATTATTATTTTTCACGAATACTAATGGATTCTATAGGAAAGGAATTTCAGTACAAGCAATTAACTCTCCTACATACAAAATCTTACCCAACACGATCCACAATTTGATTGGTCCCTAATGAAAGCAATTTTACATTTAGTGCGGCTCGTATTAGCCCAACTGAAGTTTTCTGGAAGTCCAGTACTACTGCCATTCGACTGTTGACCATTTTTCTTGGCTTTCCGCATTTCTGCTGCACTCATCACCGGCAGAGAATCCATTTTGACGCCCAGTTTTGTCTTAGCAAATTCTTTCGCGTCTATCTCCTTGTAACCGTAAGTACTTGCCTGTCAGAAAGAACAAAAAAACAAACAAACATTGTCTTTTAAACAATCCTCTGCGTAAAGTAGCCTACGTAAAATTTACAGCATGCATATGTAGCCAAAAATGTACCTTCCATGTACTCTTTGGCGACCGATTGATGAAACGAACAACGTCTGCAACCTTTATTTTGGTAGGAGCATGGCAATGGGATGGAGACTCACACTGACCCAATTGTTGCACCGTCAGCGCCAGAAATAAGACGAATAAAAGCATTGCGCAGATGATATTACAATTGTCCCCAAATAATGATAAGGATGATGGATAAAATCGATCTGTGCAGCCTTCTTCGAACTGAAAAATCCAATAAAATCAAACTAAGTAGGTATTTGCGCAATATGAGGTGCCACAAACCTACATATAGATAATGTTCAGTGATCAGTTGTTTTTATCATTTGGAAAGTGATTTCTCATTAGAAAAATTTGATAAAATTGAACATAACAGCAAAAATGTAGGCCAAAATGAAAATAGGTTGCAATTAACAGTCTTGATTTCGGTTGGCTAGAAAAGGGTTTTGCGTGGAGAAAAGGTATTTTTTTCTTTAGTTGTGTATCTAGAGGAGGAATGTTTGTTGGAATTCGACGGCGCGTATTTAAATTCTTGATTTTGCAATAATAGTCTATAGGTATGGGAACATTAACTGGACCAAACCAAATTCACCATCATGCTGGATTCCCAATGCAATGGCGATTGGTTCTCGACGTAGGACCTTACAGTTATGAATCCGACATTTAATCATGGCGCCATGAAAAGCAAATCCTATATAAACGATTTAGGGTATCAGGTCGATATAATGTGGGTCCAAACTGGACTTTCGACTCCAACTTTTAAGGTTCAAATTAAAAAAAAAAACTTCCAAATTTCCAAGTTTTTATATGTATTGGTTATTTTGTAACGAGAATACTGGTTACAAAGTAATTTAAGTACTCGTAAATGAAAAAGGTTATATTTAAACACAATATAAAACAGTGAAATTGTAAGTTACGTAAGAATAATAATATTAACAAAGAGGTAAAGATGATAAGGTAAAAAAGAGATATATGGATTATAATGTACATAGTTACATGAGTTTTTATAGTAAGATGTTTTGGGAGGAGAATATGGCGATTTCTTGGAGAGTGGAAATGGTAGTAATATGATTGGAGAGTTATGACAATACAAGTTTAGATATTGTCCAATAGGAGTTTAAGGAAATGACATAAATGGTGATTTTGGGTATTTGCAATATCTGCAGAATAGTTTCATAGAAAAGAGTTGTTATGAAAAGTGTATTTATGTTTGTTTATAAACATAATATATAGAACAAATGAGTCAGTAAAGGCAAGTAATGACTTGTTTACATGACGTCATTATAATAAGAATTGTTTTAGGTGATTGATATATATATGAAATATATATATATGAGAGAAATATTATGAATGATACGAAATTATCATTACATAATAATGATGGGGTATTTTGAAATTCATTGTTTTAGGTAAAACATGAATTTGAATGAAATGAAAGTGAAATGGAAGGATATGGGAATATGGAACATAATAAGTATACAAATATATAAAATTCATACAATTTTCGTAAATAACATAAAATACATAATATTCATTAAATTTCCAAGTTTTAGAAATGACAAGTTTGTATCGATATATAAATGTTTTTCATAATACAAATATTCATTGACAATGTATATATATATATAATATAAATTTGACATTATTCTTTTTCTTCATTTGATTACAATTTCTTCATCTAAGCTTTGAGCTTTTGTTTTCATAGGGCTTGTTAATTCATTTAGTAACTGAGTTACATGTTGACTTTGTATTGGTTGTTTAATATAATTGAAAAATAGATATGATAAAATTATTATAATAATAGTATTTAAACTTAACCATATTAATACAAATAGTTGGATTAAAGTTAAAGAACTATTCTCGTTGAATTTATGATATTTTATTTCTAAATTATCAAGTTTATGTTGGAGTTCGTTGGTTGGGGTTATAGGTGAAAAATGTGGAACATACATGGTCCAGTTGGGGTTGTAAGCATTGATGCTTGGTAATGCTATAGTATTTCTAATGTTGGAATCTACGATTACGTCCTATTTTGTCCATAATAAAGGAATATGATGTTCAATGGTTACATCATTGGACATATCCAGGGGGCAAGGAAATCCTGGAGGGATGATAACCTCTGAATATCCGTTGGTGTCTTTATTTAAGACTTTGATGTGACAGGGTACTGTCAATAGGATGGTTCCTGGAAGATTATTGTCGATGTTTATGATATTAAGTTCATTTGAGACTATATCATATGTAGAAAGTGAATTGTGATTAGTGATGGCAAATTTATTTTGGGAAAATTGGTGGACTAATATTTTCTTATTATTAGTTTCGCATCTGAAAATACATGATTTTATAAGTTCTTCATAGGGTTTTTTAGGAATAAAGTTTTAGCACATGAAGAAACTTTATCTGAACCTCTGTTATCTGGGAGATAGCATAGGGGTTTTTCTGGGTTACAGTAATGTAAATCTGTTCCTGAGATATATCGTACTGAATTATCTTCTGAATTATGGATAATAATAGAAGGTTCTTGATCCCATGAGCATAGATTGTCATCGTGAGATCTGAAGGTTAGGGGAATGAATTTATATGCTGAAAAAATAGCATTAAGTTGTTTGACGGGAACTTTAAGTTCAATTTCTAGATTATCATTGTGAACATGACAATTGATAAGATCTAGATGATAATAGTTGAGAAAATCGTGTTCGGGAATGGTAAGTTCCATGTTGTTTTTCAACAAAAGGGGTTTGAGTTTACGTAGATCTTCTTGAAGTGTATCAGTTGATACAATTGAGGATGGTAGGTTGTGATCTTTACATGCATTAAGCACGTAGCTTATCTTCATGGAATGTTGAAGATAGGAATTATAGTACATTCGTACTGAATTTTCGTAATTGGTAACTTCACCAATAATATAATTTTCTTCGTTGAATTGACTTATAGTATTTTCTAGGTATTTCTTTGCATGAAAGAAATCGTCGTAAAAATACTGAAAGTTTTTTGTGAAGGATTTTAAATTTTCGGTGACGTTAAGTAGGGTTGAATGATCTTCTAATACTGCTGATTTGAGAATATCATATTGGGATTTGAGGGAATGTTCGTTGTCTAAGAGTGATTGTCCATCTCTGTAGGTTAATACTCTACAGCATATGGAGAGAAGATCTCCAAAAATGTCTCTGACTTTTGTCACGACAGTTTCTCTTTTACTGCGTAAATGGTTTGGTTTGGGGTAAAAATCTTGTATCAGTGCGAGATTTGATTCGATGAGAGATTCGAATAAGATAGTATATCTTTTTGATATTCTGTGTAGACGGCATTTTAATTCGTCCCAGTTGCAATTGTCTTTGTATTTAGTATAAATATGCGTTCGTATGAATTCTGCTGAATCTGTTAGGTTCAATTGTACCATATACAGAATTGGTATGGTTTGTTGATATATACGAATATGGTCATATTCTTCGAAATATGCTCCTGTTGAAGCGGTAATAGACGTTGTAACGGGTCTATTTGCTTTTATGCTGATTAATAGTTGAATTGATAGAAGAGTCAAAAGTATCGAAAAGAAACGGTATCTGCAACATACAAAAATTGCAAGATGTGAACGGTTTGCAAAAATTAAAGTACCGTAATTGAATTTATCGGAATTATGTTCGATGGTCTATATCAAAATTTTGAAAAGTCACGTATTGCTGATTTAGGGTGATGTCACTAATTTGATCGTATGTGATCTAATTGTGAAAAGGGGAATATCGTATGGATATTTAATGATGTGGAATTGAATTAATAATTCAGTTCGTCTTCAGCTTTTATTTCGTGTTTTAGTCGAAATAATTTTTCGTATTTTTCGTGTGCTTTATTGGTGTGTTCTTGTTCGTGTGTTTCGAGAGTTCAACGAATATTATTTTCGTGTTTTTCCGGATAGAAAATATATTTGCGAGATCGTCGAATCTTTTTTCAAACAGAAAACTTAAAGCAAAATTTTTTTATTTTTTTGCAATTTTTATTTTCTCGTGTTGCGATCGGGAATTTTTTGATAAAATTTATTTTTTTGTTTTCGATTTTTGTGCGTAGTTCGCTTTTTGTTTATGAAACCTGTTGGGTTTTGTAAACCTGAAATACAGTTTACAGACGTGGTAAGTCGTTACGATCATATTCGGAAAATGGAGTCAATCCAAAAGGGGTTAAAGAAATTGCGTTTGGACTCGAGAGGAAAAATGCTATCTAAAACTGAATGTAGATATCCTGAGAAATCATTCGACGAAAAGGTTCAAGACCTTGTCGAGATGAGGGGTGCTAGAAGTGTTTTGGATAGTCATATTTTTCATAGAGGTGGTGTTGCACTTGCTGATGAGACTGTTACATTTGATGATGTAACGCTCGATCTGATATCAGCTTGGATAGGGTGTCGTTGCTATCGTCGAGCCTTATCTGTAATACACAGACAGGTTTGGACGATGGTGAATTACGTCACTCATCCGGACCAACCTTCATGGCAAGAGAGCCAGAAGATGAGGTGGGGTCATACTGATCATGTGAACTTTCGTTCAGTCAGAAGGATGCATCTCTGCGATCTTACGGTGTGCGATGAGGCTGTGGTATTTGTCTGTGGTTTGTTGTCGTCGCTTGCTCCATACATTCCTAATGGGGTAGAGCTAAAAATTGGTGGCTCTTTTGCTTTATCCAAAGCAGAGGAGCTAACTCCTGAGTGTGCTGTTCCTCTGTCTTTTTTGACAGGGGTGTTAGCTTCGTTGCTGATGATACAGCATGAGACTAACAAAGTCGTGGAGTGTCGGTTCCTACATCTACGACATGTGGATGTTATTCACATGACTCGAGATGGGAATCTCCATCGGTAGCGTGAGTACATTAGGAAAAAATGGGGATCTACAGTGGAGATAACACCTGCTTCCAACTTCGTAATATTCAAACGAATATTGCAACCTGGGTATATGATTGGTCTTGCCAAAATACATGAGTGGGTGGTTATACCACATGTGGATACCAGATATCCTTATGTGTTCACAGGGGCTACACAATTAAAGGAGGAGTTAAATGCTCTACGTTATAGGGATGTAGACTATGTTCCTATCACTAGACGTGAGAAGGATAATAAGTCTATTCAGGTGGATGTCTCGACTATGAAGAAGGATCCTAGCGACAAAATACTTTCGGCTAGTCCGAAGGTGTTTTCGGCAAATGGAATTTCTTCTTCTGTGAGGGACAATCCTCAAGTTCAGCTAACTCGCGTTGATACGCTGAATACGTGTGGTGAGGCAATGCGTACTGAACAACATTCGACAAATGCCGGCATCGTTAAGGTTGTTGCTTGCGCAAACAAATCTTTGAATCGTGCCACAACTCCTGAAATGAATTCGACTTCCGACACTGAAGAAACTAGCAGGGAGAAAGATGAAGAATTCGCTAGACGGGTCGAAAATTTAAGAAAGCGAATTCAGGATGACAAATCAAGGAGGGTTTCTCCTGGGAATGCTCTGACAAGGAGAGCTACTCCTGTGCCTATTCCATCTCTACCTTACGTATTTTCTGGAAGAGATCGGAATGCTTCGAGAGAAGACTCTGAACATCGTGGAAGAATATTCATTCCTATACGTCCGTCTAAGTCCTCGATGGCCAGACGTGGAGGTCGTCGTCCGTACAAGAATGTTTGAATTTCGAACTTCAATGAGAACAGTTGGTGAGTAAAATTATAAATTATTAATTAACATCTTAGAGTATAATTTTTTTCTTATTCATTCACAATTTGATAATTTTCATTTTTCTTCATTTTATTTGACATGTGTGCACACTTTTTTATTAACATTTAATTTTTATAATTCTTCGTATATAATTTTTATATGCCCTTTTTTTCTTAAATTTAATTGATGTTCCTTTCGTATTTGTTTCCCTTGGTTTGAGATAATTGGATGTTGATGGTTGAAGATATGTTCTGCGTGATTGGAGTTTTTTGGGTTTTCGCATATTCTCGATGTTTTGTATGAGGATTGGAAGGATAATTTTTATAAGGTAGAATATTTTGGAGTGAGTATAACGATAATATATATGGGAATATGTACGTGGATAAAATATGTATATGTATAAGTTTCAACAGTGTTGGGAAAAGCAAAAAAAGGCAAACGACTCGGGTGAATGCGTTTATTGTAAAATAACAACGAATTCAAAAACGAAGTCGTTTAGCAAACATAGGCAGGGAGAAGCGAGAGAAAAATAAAAATAAATAAGCCAGCACGAAAGCTGATACACTACTAAATACAGGCATAGCTAAACTCTCGAACGGATAATACCTGAAAGTTAAGAAAAGGAATATTGAATGAAGCGATTAGACGACGGATAAGATATGACACAACATTCGAGATATGACGGACCGGAATATTACATCCCCCTTTCCCACTCGTTTAAGAGCGGAAAGAAGAGCAGTAAAAGGGATAAGTACAAATCATCTTTTACATTTTCCATATAACAGTTTACTAGTGTGATACAAACGTTTTCCCAAGGGGCCGGTGCCCACTTGGATGGCAAATACATTGTTTGATAATCGATTAGTAATAGTATACGGGCCTATACGTAAGTTACTTAACTTATCACGATTAAGTTTATTGCCGTTGTCGACATATACGAGGTCGCCGACATTAAAGTTTATTGGTATTCTATTCCTATCATACAAAGTTTTGTTATACTCATGATTTCTTATCGTATTACGTAATGCAATCTCCCTATCAGCGGCGATGTTGGGGGGATTCAATAATGATGATGGGATAATCCGGTCGCATCGACCAGTGAGTAAATAGGAAGGGGAGAATCTCGTTACACTGTGGGGAGAATTATTGTACTGACTAACGCATTCAGTAGCAATAACAGGCCAACTCTTAGTAGGAGAGGTATTTTCATCATGCTTCATGCAGCGGATACAATTCACCAACGTCTGGTTTAACCTTTCGTTTAAACCATTCGATGATGGGCTATCGACTGCAGTATACACATGTTGTATACCAGATTGGGAACAGTAGGAACGGAACTCGTCAGAAGTCAGACCTCCATATTGATCAGTTAGAAGCATACCTATTGGGTGATGCTTGTGAACCAAATCAACAAGGGAGATCATTTCCTTGGCTGACTGTCCTTTGGAGCATAAGGTGTATGCATAACGTGAGAAGTGATCGACGAGTAGATGAAGGTATTTTTTTGAAGAGTGATTGTCTCCAAAGCCTCCAACAGTGTCGAGAGACATGATTTGGTAGGGAGAGTCAGGAGGACCTAGGAAACCTAACTCACCGCTGCGTCGAGAGCGACGAGATTTATTCTTAATACATACGTTACATTCTTTACAATAAGCTGTTATATATTTGTACATATTCGGGAAAGTAAAAAATTCGTTAATAATCGCTAAGACATGTTTTGAACCAACGTGACCATATTTCGAGTGTACAAGACTCGTAAGTTTTACACCAGCATTGTAATCTAAACGTATTCGTGGTTTACCACATACATTTCTGAAAATTACGCCTTGTTTAATCGTGTAGGAACTTAAGCTAGTTACATTTTTCTGCAAGGTTTTTATTTCGCCAAGGTTTAAAAAGTTGAGTGTTGGAATTACACGTTCATGATTAGGATTGTCGGATGGATCTAAGACAGGATGACGAGATAAGCAGTCGGCCTCATGATTGACCGAGCCAGGACGATACAGGAGACAGAAGTCAAACTGGAGTAGTTCATTGGCCAAGTCGCCAAGTTCTTCATCAGTACGAGCTTTCAAATTAAGATTTTGGAGAGGTTTATGATCAGTAATAACGGTAAAGTGGCGACCGATCAGCCAATATCGCCAATAACGGATGGATTCACGAATAGCCAGGCTTTCGATATAGATCGCTTTCTTCTTCTTTTGCGCCTCGGACAATTTTTTTGAGAAGTAGGCAACTGGTTTTTCAGACCCGTCAGTCTGCTTCTGTTTTAGTACCGCTCCTATACCCACTCCACTGGCATCAGTGTAAATGAATATGGGTTTGGTTCGGTCGAAAATGGCCAAAATTGGTGCTGAAGTTAGAAGAGTTTTCACTCGATCGAAACTGACTTGACATTCATGGGTCCAGGAGAATGGAACGTTTTTGCGGAGTAAATTGTGGAATGGCTCGAAGACTGAGGTGGAGTTTGGGATAAATTTCCTATAGAAATTTATTTTGCCAAGGAACTGACGAATGTGTTTTCTAGTGGATGGTGTAGGGAAGGAATTAATGGCGACCAAATTGTCCTGGAGAGGTTACACAGTGTCTGGTCCTAGAACATGACCAAGATACTGTATCGTAGGTGCGGCGAAATTACATTTCTTAAAGTTTAATCGGAAACCTTCTTCGTAAAGAGCGTTAATTAACAGTTGTATATGTGAGATATGTTCCTCGAAGGAACGCGAAAAAACAAGTATGTCATCAATATAATTTACAGCAAAATTTGATAAATTTTTACGTTTTATGATACCCGATAAAATACGCTGAAAAACAGCCGGTGTGTTCTTTAGCCCAAAGGGCATGGAACGCCATTCGTAATGTCCATGCTGAGTAACAAACGCAGACTTAGGACGGTCAGAAGGACGTATTGGAATTGACCAAAATGCCGCGTTAACATCCAATGCAGAAAACCAATTACAACCACGAGTTTTAACTAAAATTTCGTCGATAAGCGGAAAAGGTTGGCTTTCTGGGATTAGACATTTGTTTAATTCTCTGTAATCGACGCACATTCGAATTTTCTTTTTTGAAGCGTTTAGACCGTCTTTTTTGTATTGCATCGTAACAGGAGATGCAAACGCAGATTTTGATTCAGTAATCATGCCATTTTGTAGAAGTGCATTGCACTGCCTTTCGATTTCTTCCTGATCCTCAAAAGAACATCTGTATGGTTTTTTAGCTATATAAGTATCTTTATCAAGATTGATCGTACATTCATAGTTTGTTACGTTACCTACGTCAAAGGCATCTTTCGCAAATGCCGTGCTATTATTTTCAATTAATGTACGAATAATTTTTTTTTTTTTTACGTTAAGGTGAGCAGTTTTTAAGTCGAATAATTCTAATGACATGTAATCGTTCCAAATTACGTTATGATATATTGCGTTTTCTTTACTTTGCGTTAACTCTAACTTATGGTTCAACGATAGACCGAAAAGTGGTATGGTATCCAAACCAATTAGAAAATCGTATTTAAGCAATGGAGAATCCAAAACGTATAAAAGAACTCTTTTTTCAATATCCATAATCTTAAGCGTGATCACAGTAATGCCTAGAATGGAGCCCTTACCGCTTGTGGTGTTGTATGTAGATTGAGAATGTATAAATTTGTGATCCTTAATTTTTTTTAACGTATCATACGATATAACAGAGGAATTTGTTCCAGGATCATAAAGGCCTTTGCCTGTTACTTTATTGAAACCTACATCAACAACCACAAACGAGGGCTTTACTCGTTTTTTTGAATTTCATTTATTTCGTTTTGGAGTTCTTCGAGATCGAAATTGTGTACTGCTTTAGTTACGTTATCGGGAGACTTTGCATTATTGTTACCTTTACGTTGTTGCAAGTCTCGTTGTTTCGTAAAACAATCTTTTTCAAAGTGGTAGCGCTCAAAACCTTTTTTCTTACAATAAGGGCAAGGGTTTTTCGGGTGCAGAGAAGCGAAGGCGTTTGAGGGTGACTGCGAATACGGAGAGGGCGACAAATTTACATTAGGGGCAATTGAACGAACAGAAACGGGACGGTCAAACGAGTTAATAGTTGCAATCAACTTGCTTAGAGTACTATTGTCAGAAAAGTTTATTTTCTCTTGCAGATGACTTGGTAGTCCTAGAGCAAGATGCGCCATTTTATCTGTTTCATGCATTTTTGGGTTGAACGAAACAAGGAGGTTAAGTTTACTTTGAACGTAGTCGCTGAGAGATCCGCCGATAAAACGATACGAAAAAGCAGAGCGAGCAGCAGACAAGCCCCGTTGTCCGAAGTTTTCAATAAAACTATTTCTCCAAAATTCCCATGACGTTGAAAGGGATGCTAGTCGAGTCGTATTGTACCATTTTTCAGCCGTATCCTCAAGAAAGAGACGTAGGACCTCCCAATAATGCTCCTCTTTGATGTTCAGACGTCGGCATTCGGATTCAAAAATTGATAACCACGCTTCTGCGTTAGAGAAAACCGTCTTAGAACCAAATTTTGGTACTACTGCGTCCTTTACAATAGAGGATAATGGTTTTATGGGACTTACGCCAGGTTGTACGTTGACAACGGATGATGGTGGCATAGAGTGTGCAGACTGATCATATTCATCCAGCATGCTGCCCAAGAACACCGCATTACCTTCCGCGTCCATATACAATGCAGCTATATCAGCAGGTAAGGTAATCCGAAAGGAACGAGTTTTCCATCGAGGAGTCAGATCTTTCTTGGCCATCATTGCAACTGGTAAAGCAAAAAGGCGACTGTGATGTGATAACGCCCGATAATTCTCCGGAAAAACAAATACAGTGGCGTCATCGTCGTCGAGAAACTGTATTGTGAAGAGATTCGTCACTGTGGTTTTAGCATCAGTCAAGGACGATTCAGCACGTAATGTGAACTTCACTTTTAAAGACATATTGAAAAGCGCGAAAAAATAAACAGGGAAAATGCAAAAAGTAATAAAAACGACAAGTTTTTGAATTTATAAGTTTCAACAGTGTTGGGAAAAGCAAAAAAAGGCAAACGACTCGGGTGAATGCGTTTATTGTAAAATAACAACGAATTCAAAAACGAAGTCGTTTAGCAAACATAGGCAGCGAGAAGCGAGAGAAAAATAAAAATAAATAAGCCAGCACGAAAGCTGATACACTACTAAATACAGGCATAGCTAAACTCTCGAACGGATAATACCTGAAAGTTAAGAAAAGGAATATTGAATGAAGCGATTAGACGACGGATAAGATATGACACAACATTCAAGATATGACGGACCGGAATATTACATATGTACATGGGAAAAATATGGATAAAATATATACAGGGGTTTAAAGTATATATATTGAATAATATGAACGTAAAGATTTTTTTAGCCTATTGGGTTTTTTCTAGGTCTACCTGGTTTACGTTTCATGGCTTTTTCTATATCAGATTTTGCATCTTCGTTATTTTCTTCTTCTGATACGTCTTCTAATGTAGGTTTTTCGTAAGATTTTTTATCCTCGGGAATTTTAATATCTTCAAGTTTGGAATATATTTTAATTTCTGGAGGGATAATATCTTCATTAGTATTGTCTTGTCTTTGGTAGTAGGGAATTAATCTTCTGACATGAAGATTTTCTTCTGTTGGTGGTAGGTTTTTGTTCGTATACTGTATTGTATAGTTAAGATCTAAATTTTTCTTCATTATCCTGAATGGTCCTTTGAACTTGAATTTGTTCTTCGCAACGTTTTTACTTTGTCTAATTAAAACTGGGTCATTAGTTTTAAATTCTCAAACTACTTTGTTTTTGTTGTAGTTGCGGGAATTTATATCTGCTGCTTTTTGTTTTAATTCTGCAATGTTATTTTTTGTAGTCTGCAAATTATCTAGAACATTTTGACGTTCAGTCATTGGCTTTGTTGTTGGTATCGCGTATTTGTTTTCTATCGTTGTTCGTGGATTATATCCGTGAAGAAAGAAATATGGAGAGACATTGTTGAGGTAGTGTATGGGTGATGTATTATACGCATACACGACATTGAAGAGTGTGTCAATCCATTCTTCTTCTGTTTTTGGATTATACTTCGTTAAGCATTTTTTTATTATGCCATTAGTTCGTTCAACTAGTCCTTGTGTTTGTGGACTATATGCTGATGAGTGTATTATTTTGATGTTATTTTCTTTGTAGAAATTATGTACGAGGTCGTTCCTAAAATGTGTGCCATTATCACACGATATTATTTTAGGTTTTCCATGTGTCGTCATAATTTTTTTAATAAATTTGATGACACTTTGAGCGTTAGGATGTCTCACAGGTTCTACAATGCAAAAGTTTGTGCATCTGTCTACTCCTACAATGATATATCTTTTTTCGTAGTCGTTGTCAAATTTTCCTATGAAATCTATTTCGATGTGGGAAAATGGATCGAATTCCTTGATAGGAATTGGTTTCATCATTCCTATTTCTTTCGGGTTTCGTTGGTTCATTTGGCATTTGTAACATGAGTTGATATAGTCATTGACTTTTTTAACTATGTTCAGCATAAAATATCTTGATTTGATTTTTTCCAAAGTTTTTTGTCTTCCGAAATGTCCTCCGTTGATGGGATCATCATGCATTTCTTTCAAAATGCTATGAGTTAATGCATCAGGTATAACAGGTACATCCTGATATGGATTACTATTTTTTGATTTTTTCTTGTAAATAATATCGTCTTTTCCTAGATAATATTTATGTGCATGTCTTTCTATCTGCTTTAGTAGTTGTCTATCGAAAATAAAGTCTTTTACAAAAAATTTATAGACTTGTCCCCAGTAATCATCTAACTGTTGATTATCAGCTAGGGTTTCTATAGGAATATCTTTTCCGTAAACTAATGTTTTTATTTCTCCTTTTTTAGGGATTTCATTTTCTTTAATTCCATCTTTATTTTTTCCTGTTATTGAATTGAAAATGTTTTCTTCTTTTTGTTTTAAATTTTTTTCTTTATTTTTTGGAATTTCTTCTTTTTAAAAATTTTAATTTTGATAGTTTCTTTTTTTGTAGCAGATGATCTTGTTATGACATTGACATTTTTGTCTTCTTCTTTTTGTTCTATTAAAAATTGTCCTGATTCGAAACGTAAGGAATTGTTATCCTTTTTGAATGGTCCAGACAAAAAGTCTGCCATTACGTTCTCTTTTCCTGATATATGCTTAATATCGAATGTGAATTCTCCTAATTTTGATACGAGTCTTGCTAGACGTGGTGATGGTGTTTTCATCCTATGTTGGTAGGTTAAAGGTTGATGGTCTGTGTAGATGATAAAGTCTGTTCCTAGTAGGAAATCTCTGAAATGTTGACATGATTTTATTATGGCAATCATTTCTAAGTCAAATGAGCATAGATGTTGTTGACATTGTTTTAATTTTTCTAAATAATATCCTATTGTATATTTTTTTCCAGTTGTAGGGTCTATTTGACAACAAACTGCTCCTACAGCTTCTTTGGATGCGTCAACTTCTAGAAATGTTGATGCTTCTGGGTTGTTAATTTGGAGAACTGGTTTTGATAGTAATATGTTTTTCATTGTATCAAAACATTTTTGGTGTTCTTCTTTCCAGTCTATTTTTTCATTAGACTTACTGTCTTTTCCTTCTAGGATTTTCATGATGGGTAACATTTGTTTTGTGAAGTGTGTGTAACGGTTGTTACAAATAAACACAATAGTAGTTTAAGAGTATATTATTATAAAAAGATGAACAAATTATTACAAAGTATGAACAACGTAAGAGTAAAAATGAATTAATAATTGAGGTAAGATTCTAAGTTTCTAAAAGTGAATAATATACAGAACATTAGACTATTTATAAGGGTGAAGTTCGAGTGATTTGAATTGGGTATTGTAGGAGATATGAATATGATTGGTTGTTTGAGGAAAACGTGTTTTAGGTAAAACCAATGAAATTAAAAGGAAGTGACAAAAGTAGGAGTGTTTAAGAAATTAATAAGAATTGGAATTATTGCAAGGTATCGAAATATATTCGTAGAAAAGATGACATCATGGAATATAGACGAAAACAGTTTATGGTGTACAGGAGGTGATGTCATCAGACAAGTCAAGACTTGAAAGACAAGTTTGAACTAGTCTTATATGACGTGAATGAAAGGAAGTGTAATTAGACGGAAATATGAAGAATAATGTGGGAAAATATACGAATTAATAAAGTACGAGAATATTTGAAATAATATGTATGAAAATATCATTACAGTGTGGTATCATTTTTCTGTTGTATCCACACATTCCTATAAATTTTTCTTACTTCTTTGAGTGTTCTTGGTAGTCTTATGTTTTTTATAGCTTCTATGTTTTTTTGCTAAAGGTTCTAATTTTCCATGACCTATTTTATGTCCTAAAAGTTCTATCCAGTTTTCTAAGAAATAGCTTTTCTTGGTTTTTACTCGAAAATTGTATTTTTTTAATCTTTTCATAATTTCTTCTGTGTTTTCTAAACATTCTTCGAACGTTTCTCCAAATACACAAATGTCATCTATGTACACTATGACTTTTTTCCATAGGATATTGTGAAATATGTCTTCCATTGTTTTTTGGAAGACTGAAGGGCTTAAGCTAAGTCCTTGAGGCATGCAATTAAATACATATCCTACTCCTTCGATGTTGATTCCTGTTATTGGTTTGGATTCTTCATCAAGTGGTAGTGTAAAGTATCCTGAATTTAAATCTATAATAGAGAAATATTTTTTGCTTCGTAGGTGTGGCCATATAGAGTCTATTCTAGATACTCTAGTTCTGTCTTTTTTTATTTTTCCATTAACAGCTCTGTAGTCTACTAATGGTCTGTATGAACCGTCGGGTTTCCTTTTAAGGAACATGGGTGATTCATAGGTAGATGGTTGTCTTTTTAATACTCCTGCTTTTTCTAATTCTTCGATTTTTTTCAGCCATTCCATTCTTTCTTTATATGCCCTTTTGTAATTTCTTCGTACTACCGGTTTATCGTCTTTTAGATTTATATGTACTGGTGGTACTTTGGCTAATGATAAGTTTTTTGTAGAATGGGTGAATATATCTATATAATTTTGTAATTTCTCTATTACTTTAGATTTTTGTTCTGGAGTTATGTTCTTCAAAATTTTTATTTCTATTCCTTCTGGGTCACAAAGTTTTGTTTGTGTGACACATATTTTTTGTTTTTTGGGAATTTCGTTAACTACATATCTTAACGTTCCTAATACTTGATTTTTACGTATCCTTTTTATGTTAGACATAGGGTTATATACTTTTAAAACTTCCTCATTTTTAATAATTAACTTTGTTTTATTAATAAATTTTTCATTTGTTAAAATTTCTGTAAATGGAGGTAAAGTTTGTAGATATATCGTCTCGTAAGGATTTATAATATAATCTGTATTGGCACGTATTAATGTTTTTTTTCCACTTGGTGCTATAATTGTGATGTTCGGTTTTTTTTGGTATTTTCATACTTTTTCTTGACATCTCCGATTTGTCAATTAATTTAGGTGGTGGTTCACTTACTTCCCGTACAACATTATGTTGGTTCGTTGCCAGGGCATCTACTCGTTTTTTGGGACGGTAGTGCTCTGTTGTGGGTAAGTAATAGCTGGGATATTATTCTGTGGGTTTTGAATAACATTCTGGTTTTGTGTATTACCTTGAGTATTCTGGGTTGGTACGTACATCATAGGAATTTGGTTGTTATAATTTTGATATTGGGGATAATTATTATAACTATTACGATAATATCCTCTTTGAAATCTATTGTTTTGATTTCTAAAATTATTTCCTCTGTAATTTTGATTTGGAAAATTTTTATTTTGGTTTGGAGGTTGGAAGGGATAGTTATTATTATAATTATTATAATTATTTTCATTATAATATCCTCTTCCTCTACTTCTTCCTCTGAAATTTCCTCGGAAATTGTTTCCTTGATTATTAAATTTTTTTGATGGATTAGAATTATTTTTTTGAGTCATAATTGCTGCTGTTAGTTTCTTGATTTTGGCAATTATGTTAGGTTTTTCTTTTTCTTCGGATTTTTCTTCCTCTTCTTCATTGTCTTCATCATCATCTTTCTTCTTTACAACATTAATTTGTTTTTTTGAAGATGTTTTTATTTTTTGTAATTCATTATTTGCTTCTTCCATCGCTATTCTATAGGTTTCTAATTGTTTTTTTACTTTTTCTAATTCCGAAGAAAAAATAGGATCTACAGGTATTCTTGTTTTATCTTTACAATATAGATAATCATCGAAAGCTATGTGTAATGCTTATAGGGTTTTAGGTTTTGCTTTGACTATGTGTTCTCTTTCTTTTTCTCCTATAGATCTGTAGATGTGATCTATAATTCTTTCTTCTGTGATGTCTGGTTCTATTTCTTTTAGGGTATTAGACACAAATATTACAAAATCTACGAAATCATCGTCTCCTCTGTATAGACGTTTACATAACCTTTCTCTTAATTGAGGTTTTGTTTTTCTAAAAATTTCTTCCAATTTTGGTTTTAAAATTTTCCAATTTATTAACGTATCATCGTCTGAAATTAATTCGTTAAAAATTATTTGTGCATTTCCTGTAAATGCAATTTTGATTTTTTTCATTTTTATGGTATCATCTGTCCATCCAAAAGCTTCGCATTTGTTTTCATATTGCTTTAGGAATGTTTTTATATTTTCTGAAGATGTGTTCGAAAATGTTGAAGGTCTGATATTAGAATTTATTTCGTTAACAATTTTTATTTTTTCGGGTATTCTAAATGATTTGTTTATATCTTTTGGAGGTGATATTAAATCTATTAGAGATTCTTGTGAACTAGTCTCTATTGTTTCTTCTTCAGGTTCTGTTTTAGATTCACTTGTTAGTTTAAATGTGTTGTTTTTATCACAGGTATTTGATATTAATTTTATGGCTTTATTTTTAGCTTCACGATTAATTTTAAAGGTGATATTAAATCTTTTACGTTATCTTTTTTAAGGAGAGTGTTAATTATAGCATCTGGATGAGATTGGATATAGAGACTGATAGCTAATTGGATTTCTGGTCTAGAATTTTCTGAAGGAAAAGGTTGAGGATTTATATTTTTTAAATCTTTGTTTGTTAAGGATGTAATCCAGTGGTTAGCTTTGAATGAAGGTGCGTTTGGAGTTACTTGAATATCCCAATCTTCGATGTGCATGGATTTAATTTTTGTAAACTTACAGGATTTTGTTGTTTCTTTTGTTTCCACAGGTGTTTTGGATTCTGCACATGGACCTTGAATGGTTTCCTTAGACAGCAAGATTTTTGATAGTTCCGAAAATTTTTCTAAAATTTTTTTTGAAAAAATATTTTTTTTTTTATTCTGCACGTTAAATGCGCCAAAAAATCTTCTTACACTTTTTGTAAATTAGTTCAATAAAAATTTTTATAAAATTTTACACTTTTTTAGACTTTTCTTTGAAAAAACAAAACACAGGATTTTTTATGTTTGGGCGCCAATATTTTGGAACGAGAATATTAGTTACAAAATAATTTAAATACTCGTAAATGAAAAAGGTTGTATTAAACACAATATAAAACAGTGAAATTGTAAGTTACGTAAGAATAATAAGTTTAACATAAAAGGTAAAGATGAGAGAGATAGATAAAATGTACATAGTTACATGAGTTTTTATAGTTAGAAGTTTTGGGAGGAGAATATGGCGATTTCTTGGAGAGTGGAAATGGTAGTGATATGATTGGAGAGTTATGACAATACAAGTTTAGATATTATCCAATAGGAGTTTAAGGAAATGACATAAATGGTGATTTTGGGTATTTGCAATATCTGCAGAATGGTTTCATAGAAAAGAGTTGTTATGAAAAGTGTATTTATGTTTGTTTATAAACATAAAATGTAGAATAAATCAGTCATTAAAGGCAAGTAAAGACTTGTTTACATGACGTCATTATAATGAGAATTGTTTTAGGTGATTGATATATATGTGAAATATATATATAAGAGAGAAATATTATGAATGATACGAAATTATCATTACAATTATCCACCTTGTTCATCATTTTTTTATTGCTTTTTGAATAGAATTCGAAAATTATTACTTTACCCTAGTTCTCAAAACGTTCGGAAATTCCTAACCCAACTTTTTGTGTAAGTAGGTATTGTTGAAAAACTTTTTTAAAGATATAGCATCACATGTTCTGTGCATTTCATCAAAAAAATTATTTTAATGATTCTATATTTGGTAGTATTAATTTTTTGGGGAATTTTTACCTAGTAATTTCAACAAATATCTGTGTTTTTTTCATAATAGAACTATACACCTCAAGAGTAGCTTTTTTGTTTTGGCATAAAGAACATACTAGCGCTGATATCGGTCAGTGTGGTCTATTAAAAGTACCTACATAAAATATTTTTTGTAAATTTCTCAAAAGAAGGCCCGGTTTTAAGATTTCGTCAATTGGAGGGGAATTGAATTAGTGAATCACATCTTAAAGTTCATAAATTTTTATAGGAGGGGATCTGATTTAAACAATACTGGATATTTTATTTTAAACTGACCTCTTTTTATCCGTTGTGTGGGTTACACCCCAAATTCCCGACCTGAAATCGGCCTTGCTCGAAAAAACTTTTACCTATTCGATGAAATATGTTGAAATTTCCCAAAAATATGCCCATCTTTAGCCTAAATATTTATATTTTTTTCAAATTTTAGGTACTTAAACTAAATTGAATGCCTAGTAGAATTTCTATAACCGAAATATGTAATGATAATTTCGTATCATTCATAATATTTCTCTCATATATATATATTTCATATATATATCAATCACCTAAAACAATTCTTATTATAATGACGTCATGTAAACAAGTCATTACTTGCCTTTACTGACTCATTTGTTCTATATATTATGTTTATAAACAAACATAAATACACTTTTCATAACAACTCTTTTCTATGAAACTATTCTGCAGATATTGCAAATACCCAAAATCACCATTTATGTCATTTCCTTAAACTCCTATTGGACAATATCTAGACTTGTATTGTCATAACTCTCCAATCATATTACTACCATTTCCACTCTCCAAGAAATCGCCATATTCTCCTCCCAAAACATCTTACTATAAAAACTCATGTAACTATGTACATTATAATCCATATATCTCTTTTTTACCTTATCATCTTTACCTCTTTGTTAATATTATTATTCTTACGTAACTTACAATTTCACTGTTTTATATTGTGTTTAAATATAACCTTTTTCATTTACGAGTACTTAAATTACTTTGTAACCAGTATTCTCGTTACAAAATATTGGCGCCCGAAAATAAAAAATCCTGTGTTTTGTTTTTTCAAAGAAAAGTCTAAAAAAGTGTGAAAATTTATAAAAATTTTTATTGAAACAATTTATAAAAAGTGTAAAAAAATTTTTTGGCGCATTTAAAGTGCAGAACGGAAATAAAAAATATTTTTTCGAAAGAAATTTAAAAAAATCCGGAACCATCAAAAATTTTGCTGTCCAAGGAAACCGTTCCAGGTACTATCGTGCAGTTACCAACCATGTGCAGAATCCAAAACTCCTGTGGAAACAAAAGAAACAACAAAATCCTGTAAGTGTATAAAAATTAAACCCATGCACAACGAAGATTGGGATACTCAAGTAACTCCAAACGCACCTTCATTCAAAGCTAACCACTGGATTACATCCTTAACAAACAAAGATTTAAAAAATCTATGGTCAAATATGAATCCTCAACCCTTTCCTTCTGAAAATTCTAGACCAGAAATCCAATTAGCTATCAGTCTCTATATCCAATCCCATCCAGATCCTATAATTAACACTCTCCTTAAAAAAGATAACGTAAAAGATTTAATATCACCTTTAAAAATTAATCGTGAAGCTAAAAATAAAGCCATAAAATTAATATCAAATACCTGTGATAAAAACAAAACAAGTGAATCTAAAACAGAACCTGAAGAAGAAACAATAGAGATTAGTTCACAAGAATCTCTAATAGATTTAATATCACCTCCAAAAGATATAAACAAATCATTTAGAATACCCGAAAAAATAAAAATGGTTAACGAAACAAATTCTAATATCAGACCCTCAACATTTTCGAACACATCTTCAGAAAATATAAAAACATTCCTAAAGCAATTCGAAAATGAATGCGAAGCTTTTGGATGGACAGATGATGCAACAAAAATGAAAAAAATAAAAATTGCATTTACTGGAAATGCACAAATAATTTTTAACAAATTAATTTCATACGATGATACGTTAATAAATTGGAAAATTTTAAAACCAAAATTAGAAGAAATTTTTAGGAAAACAAAACCTCAATTAAGAGAAAGGTTATGCAAACGTCTATATAGAGGAGACGATGATTTTGTAGATTTTGTAATATTTGTGTCCAATACCCTAAAAGAAATAGAACCAGACATCACAGAAGAAAGGATTATAGATCACATCTACAGATCTATAGGAGAAAAAGAAAGAGAACACATAGTCAAAGCAAAACCTAAAACCCTACAAGCATTACACATAGCTTTCGATGATTATCTATACTGCAAGGATAAAACAAGAATACCTGTAGATCCTATTTATGCCTCAGAATTAGAAAAAGTAAAAAAACAATTAGAAACATACAGAATAGCGATGGAAGAAGCAAATAATGAACTACAAAAAATAAAAACATCTTCGAAAAAACAAATTAATACTGTAAAAAAGAAAGATGATGAAGATAATGAAGAAGAAGAAGAAAAATCCGAAGAAAAAGAGAAACCTAATATAATTGCCGAAATCAAGAAACTAACAGCAGCAATTATGACCCAAAAAAATAATTCCAATAATTCCAATCCATCACAAAAATTTAATAATCAAGGAAACAATTTCCGAGGAAACTTCAGAGGAAGAAGTAGAGGAAAAGGATATTATAATTGGAAATAATTATAATAATTATAATAATAATTATCCCTCCCAACCTCCAAACCCAAATCAAAATTTTCCAAATCAAAATTATAGAGGAAATAATTTTAGAAATCAAAACAATAGATTTCAAAGAGGATATTATTGTAATAATTACAATAATTACCCTCAATATCAAAATTACAACAACCAAATTCCTATGATGTATGTACCAGTCCAGAATACTCAAGGTACGACACAAAACCAGAATGTTATTCAAAACCCACAGAATAACATCCCAGCGATTACTTACCCACAACAGAGCACTACCGTCTCAAAAAACGAGTAGATGCCCCGGCAACGAACCAACATCATGTTGTACGGGAAGCAGGTGAACCACCACCTAAATTAATTGACAAATCGGAGATGTCAAGAAAAAGTATGAAAATACCAAAAAAACCGAACATTACAATTATAGCACCAAGTGGAAAAAACGAAATCCAATGTCGTTTGTACCTACCGTGCAATGTACTAGGTATTGATACCTATGGTCTTATTGACTGTGGAGCAGAATCTACACTCATACATCAAAAACTTGTAAAAAATGTGATGTTAGAACCTACTTACGATACATTATATGCAGCAAATGAAATTCAACTCAAAATAAAAGGAATTTCAACAATTCCAATTATCTTTAAAGGACGTTCATTTCCGATCAAAGCATATATCGTAGAGGATCTAATCGAAAACATTATTATAGGTTACGATTTCCTAGAGAAATATAGGACAATCATAGATTTCTCTAATGGAAAATTATCAATTCCATGTGAAGATAGAACCATATCAATATCAATTTCAAAAAAATCATCAATTAACAGACCAGAAGTAGAACAAGTAACATTAATACGTGCCAATACAGATTATATTATAAATCCTTACGAGACGATATATCTACAAACTTTACCTCCATTTACAGAAATTTTAACAAATGAAAAATTTTTTAATAAAACAAAGTTAATTATTAAAAATGAGGAAGTTTTAAAAGTATATAACCCTATGTCTAACACAAAAAGGATACGTAAAAATCAAGTATTAGGAACGTTAAGATATGTAGTTAACGAAATTCCCAAAAAACAAAAAATATGTGTCACACAAACAAAACTTTGTGACCCAGAAGGAATAGAAATAAAAATTTTGAAGAACATAACTCCAGAACAAAAATCTAAAGTAATAGAGAAATTACAAAATTATATAGATATATTCACCCATTCTACAAAAAACTTATCATTAGCCAAAGTACCACCAGTACATATAAATCTAAAAGACGATAAACCAGTAGTACGAAGAAATTACAAAAGGGCATATAAAGAAAGAATGGAATGGCTGAAAAAAATCGAAGAATTAGAAAAAGCAGGAGTATTAAAAAGACAACCATCTACCTATGAATCACCTATGTTCCTTAAAAGGAAACCCGACGGTTCATACAGACCACTAGTAGATTACAGAGCTATTAATGGAAAAATAAAAAAAGACAGAACTAGAGTACCTAGAATAGACTCTATATGGCCACACCTACGAAACAAAAAATATTTCTCTATTATAGATTTAAATTCAGGATACTTTCAACTACCACTTGACGAAGAATCCAAACCAATAACAGGAATCAACATCAAAGGAGTAGGTTATGTATTTAACTGCATGCCTCAAGGACTTAGCTTAAGCCCTTCAGTCTTCCAAAAAGCAATGGTAGACATATTTCATGATATCCTATGGAAAAAAGTCATAATATACATAGATGACATTTGTGTATTCGGAGAAACTTTCGAAGAATGTTTAGAAAACACCGAAGAAATTCTGAAAAGATTAAAAAAATACAATTTTCGAGTAAAAACCAAGAAAAGCTATTTCTTAGAAAACTCGATAGAACTTTTAGGACATAAAATAGGTCATGGAAAATTAGAACCTTTAGCAAAGAACATAGAAGCTATAAAAAACATAAGACCACCAAAAACACTCAAAGAAGTAAGAAGATTTATAGGAATGTGCGGATACAACAGAAAAATGATACCACATTTCACAAAACAAATGTTACCCATCATGAAAATCCTAGAAGGAAAAGACAGTAAGTCTAACGAAAAAATAGACTGGAAAGAAGAACACCAAAAATGTTTTGACACAATGAAAAACATATTACTATCAAAACCAGTTCTCCAAATTAACAACCCAGAAGCATCAACATTTCTAGAAGTTGACGCATCCAAAGAAGCTGTAGGAGCAGTTTGTCGTCAAATAGACCCTACAACTGGAAAAAAATACACAATAGGATATTACTCAGAAAAATTAAAACAATGTCAACAACACCTATGCTCATTTGACTTAGAAATGGTTGCCATAACAAAATCATGTCAACATTTCAGAGACTTTCTACTAGGAACAGACTTTATCATCTATACAGACCATCAACCTTTAACCTACCAACATAGGATGAAAACACCATCACCACGTCTAGCAAGACTCGTATCAAAATTAGGAGAATTTACGTTCGATATTAAGCATATATCAGGAAAAGACAACGTAATGGCAGACTTTTTGTCTAGACCATTCAAAAAGGATAACAATTCCTTACGTTTCGAATCAGGACAATTTTTAATAGAACAAAAAGAAGAAGACAAAAATGTTAATGTCATAACAAGATCATCTACTACAAAAAAAGAACCTATCAAAATTAAAATTTTGAAAAAGAAGAAAAAAGAAGAAAATATTTTCAACCCAATAACAGGAAAAAATAAAGATGGAATCAAAGAAAATGAAATCCCTAAAAAAGGAGAAATAAAAACATTAGTTTACGGAAAAGATATTCCTATAGAAACCCTAGCTGATTATCAACAGTTAGATGATTACTGGGGACAAGTCTATAAATTTTTTGTAAAAGACTTTATTTTTTATACCTGATGCATTAACTCATAGCATTTTGAAAGAAATGCATGATGATCCCATCAACGGAGGACATTTCGGAAGACAAAAAACTTTGGAAAAAATCAAATCAAGATATTTTATGCTGAACATAGTTAAAAAAGTCAATGACTATATCAACTCATGTTACAAATGCCAAATGAACCAACGAAACCCGAAAGAAATAGGAATGATGAAACCAATTCCTATCAAGGAATTCGATCCATTTTCCCACATCGAAATAGATTTCATAGGAAAATTTGACAACGACTACGAAAAAAGATATATCATTGTAGGAGTAGACAGATGCACAAACTTTTGCATTGTAGAACCTGTGAGACATCCTAACGCTCAAAGTGTCATCAAATTTATTAAAAAAATTATGACGACACATGGAAAACCTAAAATAATATCGTGTGATAATGGCACACATTTTAGGAACGACCTCGTACATAATTTCTACAAAGAAAATAACATCAAAATAATACACTCATCAGCATATAGTCCACAAACACAAGGACTAGTTGAACGAACTAATGGCATAATAAAAAAATGCTTAACGAAGTATAATCCAAAAACAGAAGAAGAATGGATTGACACACTCTTCAATGTCGTGTATGCGTATAATACATCACCCATACACTACCTCAACAATGTCTCTCCATATTTCTTTCTTCACGGATATAATCCACGAACAACGATAGAAAACAAATACGCGATACCAACAACAAAGCCAATGACTGAACGTCAAAATGTTCTAGATAATTTGCAGACTACAAAAAATAACATTGCAGAATTAAAACAAAAAGCAGCAGATATAAATTCCCGCAACTACAACAAAAACAAAGTAGTTTGAGAATTTAAAACTAATGACCCAGTTTTAATTAGACAAAGTAAAAACGTTGCGAAGAACAAATTCAAGTTCAAAGGACCATTCAGGATAATGAAGAAAAATTTAGATCTTAACTATACAATACAGTATACGAACAAAAACCTACCACCAACAGAAGAAAATCTTCATGTCAGAAGATTAATTCCCTACTACCAAAGACAAGACAATACTAATGAAGATATTATCCCTCCAGAAATTAAAATATATTCCAAACTTGAAGATATTAAAATTCCCGAGGATAAAAAATCTTACGAAAAACCTACATTAGAAGACGTATCAGAAGAAGAAAATAACGAAGATGCAAAATCTGATATAGAAAAAGCCATGAAACGTAAACCAGGTAGACCTAGAAAAAACCCCATAGGCTAAAAAATCTTTACGTTTATGTTATCCATATATATACCTCAACCCCTGTATATATTTTATCCATATTTTATCCATGTACATATACATATTTTATCCACGTATATATTTCTATATATATTATCATTATACTCACTCCAAAATATTTTACCTTATGAAAACATAAATTATCCTTCCAATCCTCATACAATACATCGAGAATATGCGAAACTCAAAAAACTCCAATCCCGCAGAACATATCTTCAACCATATCAATTAAATTTAAAAAAAAAGGGCATATAAAAATTATATACGAAAAATTATAAAAATTTAATGTTAATAAAAAAGCTCGCGCACATGTCAAATAAAATGAAGAAAATGAAAATTATCAAATTATGAACGAATAAGAAGAAAATTATATTCTAAGATGTTAATTAATAATTAATAAATTTTACTCACCAACTATTTTCACTGAAGTTCAAAATTTAAACATTCTTGTATGGACGACGACCTCCACGTCTGGCCATCGAGGACTTCATCCGACGTATAGGAATGAATATTCTCCCACGATGTTCAGAGTCTTCTCTCGAAGCATCCCGATCTCTTCCAGAAAACACATAAGGCAGAGACGGAATAGGCACAGGAGTAGCCCTCCTTGTTAGAACATTCCCAGGAGAAACTCTCCTTGTTTTATCATCCTGGATTTGCTTTCTTTAATTTTCGACCCCTCTAGCGAATTCTTCATCTTTCTCCCTGCTAGTTTCTTCAGTGTTGGAAGTCGAATTCATTTCAGGAGTTGTGGCATGATTCAAAGGTTTGTTTGCGCAAGCAACAACCTTAACGATGCTGGCATTTGTCAAATGTTGTTCAGTACGCATTGCCTCACCACACGTATTCAGCGTATCAACGCGAGTTAACTCAACTTGAGGATTGTCCCTCACAGAAGAAGAAATTCCATTTGCCAACAATGCCTTCGGACTAGCCGAAAGTATTTTGTCGCAAGGATCCTTCTTCATATTTGAGACATCCACCTGAATAGACTTATTATCCTTCTCACGTCTAGTGATAGGAACATAGTCTACATCCCTGTAACGTAGAGCATTTAACTCCTCTTTCAATTGTGTAGTCACTGTGAACATATAAGGATATCTGGTATCCACATGTGGTATAACTACCCGCTCACATATTTTGGCAAGGCCAATCATATAACCAGGTTGCAATATTCGTTTGAATATTACAAAATTGGAAGCAGGTGTTAAGTCCAATGTAGATCCCCATTTCTCCCTAATGTACTCACGTAACCGATGGAGATTCCCATCTCGAGTCATGTGAATAACATCCACATGTTGCAGATGTAGGAACAGACATTCCACGATTTTGTTAGTCTCATGCTGTATCATCAACAATGAAGCTAACACCCCTGTCAAAAAAGACAGAGGAACAGCACACTCAGGAGTTAGCTCCTCTGCTTTGGATAAAGCAAAAGAGCCACCAATTTTTAGCTCTACACCATTAGGAATGTATGGAGCAAGCGACGACAACAAACCACAGACAAACACCACAGCCCCATCGCACACCGTAAGATGGCAGAGATGCATCCATCTGACTGAACAAAAGTTCACATGACCAGTATGACCCCACCTCATCTTCTGGCTCTCTTGCCATGAAGGTTGGTCCGGATGAGTGACGTAATTCACCATCGTCCAAACCTGTCTGTGTATTACAGACAAGGCTCGGTGATAGCAACGACACTCTATCCAAGCTGATATCAGATCGAGCATTACGTCATCAAACGCAACAGTCTCATCAGCGAGTGCAACACCACCTCATGGAAAAATACGACTATCCAAAACACTTCTAGCACCCCTCATCTCAACAAGGTCTTAAACCTTTTTGTCGAATGATTTTTCAGGATATCTACATTCAGTTTTAGATAGCATTTTTCCTCTCGAGTCCAAACGCAATTTCTTTAAACCCTTTTGGATAGACTCCATTTTTCGAATATGATCGTAACCACTTACCACATCTGTAAACTGTATTTCAGACTAACACAACCCAACAGGTTTCATAAACAAAAAGCGAACTACGCACAAAAATCGAAAACAAAAAAATAAATTTTATCAAAAATTTTCCAATCGCAACATGAGAAAATAAAAATTGCAAAAAAAAAAAAAATTATTTTGCTTTAAGTTTTCTTTTCGAAAAAAGATTTGATGATTTCGCAAATATATTTTCTCTCCGGAAAAACACGAAAATAATATTCGTTAAATCCACGAAACACACGAACAATAATACACTAACAAAGCACACAAAAATCACAAAAAATTATTTCGACTAAAACACGAAACAAAAACTGAAGGCGAACTGAATTATTAGTTCAATTCCATATCATTAAATATCCATACGATATTCCCTTTTTCACAATTAGATCACACACGATCAAATTAGTGACATCACCCTAAATCAGCAATACGTGACTTTTTCAAATTTTGATATAGACCATCGAACATAATTCCTATAATTTAATTACGGTACTTTAATTTCTGCAAACCGTTCACATCTTGCAATTTTTGTATGTTGCTGATACCATTTCTTTTCGATACTTTTGACTCTTCTATCAATTCAACTATCAATCAGCATAAAAGCAAATAGACCCGTTAAAACGTCTATTACCGCTTCAACAGGAGCCTATTTCAAAGAATACGAACATATTCGCATATATCAGCAAACAATACCAATTCTGTATATGGTACAATTGCACCAAACAGATTCAGCAGAATTCATATGAACGCATATTTATACTAAATAAAAAGACAATTGTAATTGGGACAAATTAAAATGCCGTCTACACAGAATCTCAAAAAGATATAGTATCTTATTTGAATCTCTCATCGAATCAAATCTCGCACTGATACAAGATTTTTACCCCAAACCAAACCATTTACGCAGTAAAAGAGAAACTGTCGTGACAAAAGTCAGAGACATTTTTGGAGATCTTCTCTCCATATGCTGTAGAGTATTAACCTACAGAGATGGACAATCACTCTTAGACAACGAACATTCCCTCAAATCCCAATATGACATTCTCAAATCAGCAGTATTAGAAGATCATTCAACCCTACTTAACATCACCGAAAATTTAAAATCCTTCACAGAAAACTTTCAATATTTTTACGACAATTTCTTTCATGCAAAGAAATATCTAGAAAATACTATAAGTCAATTCAACGAAGAAAATTATATTATTGGTGAAGTTACCAATTACGAAAATTCAGTACGAATGTACTACAATTTTTATCTTCAACATTCTATGAAGATAAGCTACGTGCTTAATGCATGTGAAGATCACAACCTACCATCCTCAATTGTATCAACTGATACACTTCAAGAAGATCTACGTAAACTCAAACCCCTTTTGTTGAAAAACAACATGGAACTTACCATTCCCGAACACGATTTTCTCAACTATTATCATCTAGATCTTATCAATTGTCATGTTCACAATGATAATCTAGAAATTGAACTTAAAGTTCCCGTCAAACAACTTAATGCTATTTTTTCAGCATATAAATTCATTCCCCTAACCTTCAGATCTCACGATGACAATCTATGCTCATGGGATCAAGAACCTTCAATTATTATCCATAATTCAGAAGATAATTCAGTACGATATATCTCAGGAACAGATTTACATTACTGTAACCCAGAAAAACCACTATGCTATCTCCCAGATAACAGAGGTTCAGATAAAGTTTCTTCATGTGCTAAAACCTTATTCCTTAAAAAACCCTATGAAGAACTTATAAAATCATGTATTTTCAGATGCGAAACTAACAATAAGAAAATCTTAGTCCACCAATTTTCCCAAAATAAATTTGCCATCACTAATCATAATTCACTTTCTACGTATGATATAGTTTCAAATGAAATTAATATCATAAATATCGACAATAATCTTCCAGGAACCATCCTATTGACAGTACCCTGTCACATCAAAGTCTTAAATAAAGACACCAACGGATATTCAGAGGTTATCATCCCTCCAGGATTTCCTTGCCCCCTGGATATGTCCAATGATGTAACCATTGAACATCATATTCCTTTATTATGGACAAAATAGGACGTAATCGTAGATTCCAACATTAGAAATACTATAGCATTACCAAGCATCAATGCTTATAACCCCAACTGGACCATGTATATTCCACATTTCTCACCTATAACCCCAACCAACGAACTCCAATATAAACTCGATAATTTAGAAATAAAATATCATAAATTCAGTGAGAACAGTTCTTTAACTTTAATCCAACTATTTGTATTAATATGGTTAAGTTTAAATACTATTATTATAATAATTTTATCATATCTATTTTTCAATTATATTAAGCAACCAATACAAAGTCAACATGTAACTCGAAGTTACTAAATGAATTAACAAGCCCTATGAAAACAAAAGCTCAAAGCTTAGATGAAGAAATTGTAATCAAATGAAGAAAAAGAATAATGTCAAATTTATATTATATATTGTCAATGAATATTTATATTATGAAAAACATTTATACATTGATACAAACGAGTTATTTCTAAAACTTGGAAATTTAATGAATATCATGTATTTTATGCTATTTACGAAAATTTATGAATTTTATATGTTGGTATATTTACTATGTTCCGTATTCCCATATCTTTCGATTTTACTTTCATTTCATTCAAATTCATGTTGTATCTAAAACAATGAATTTCAAAATACCCCAGCATTATTATGTAATGATAATTTTGTATCATTCATAATATTTCTCTCTTATATATATATTTCACATATATATCAATCGCCTAAAACAATTCTCATTTTAATGACGTCATGTAAACAAGTCTTTACTTGACTTTAATAACTCATTTATTCGACATTTTATGTTTATAAACAAACATAAATACACTTTTCATAACAACTCTTTTCTATGAACCCATTCTGCAGATATTGCAAATACCCAAAATCACCATTTATGTCATTTCCTTAAACTCCTATTGGACAATATCTAAACTTGTATTGTCATAACTTTCCAATCATATCACTACCATTTCCACTCTCCAAGAAATCTCCATATTCTCCTCCCAAAACAACTAACTATAAAAACTCATGTAACTATGTACATTTTATCTATCTCTCTCATCTTTACCTTTTATGTTAAACTTATTATTCTTAGGTAACTTACAATTTCACTGTTTTATATTGTGTTTAATACAACCTTTTTCATTTACGAGTATTTAAATTATTTTGTAACTAATATTCTCGTTACAATAATAGATTAAATTACGTGGTATAAGGGTAGAAGAGACCACCTATTGGAAAAGAATAAAACTTTGAAGTAATTAGGCTAATGCACTACAGACGAATTGTAAGGAAGGTGAATGAAACAATAACCTGGTAATGTGGATTGAAGTGATACATTATATTACATGCAATTTGGATAAATATGTCATGTGAGGTTGTTCGTGAAGAATCAAAAATGTAAAACATGGCCAGCCTATAGTAATATGAAAATAATGTGAAAAATGAAAGAATATCTAATTTACAGACTTTTTGAAAAGTTGAAGAAAAAAATTTTTTTTCCAACTAACCTTGTCATGGTCGGAAACACAAATTGTTGCAGAAATATTTGTGAACAAAATTTTTAATTTTAATTTTTTTGTTTTACTTTTTTGATTTAATTTTACAATGTGGTGACTACATATTCAATATGAGATCAGCCAATGCGGCTCACGTAGAGAAAATTTTCTTTCTACTATTCTTAAAGAAGAAAATTTATCTTTAAAACTAGATGTCGAAATAGGCAGAATTTTTTTCTCAGCAAATTTGTCTTTAATCGAGACTAAACTCTCCTCAAATTAGAAAAAACCGATCATGGAGGAATTTTTCAAAAACTTCTACAATATCTTATAAATCCAGCTATTCGGTGAATATGCGTTGATTAAAATTTAAATAAGCAATACCTATACATCGCAAAACTGCCGTATAGGTCAAATGGTTTGAAATTATTATTGAGTACTTAGAAATAGGTAACTTATTAACATTAATTTACCTGAGAATTTTGAAATTTTCTCTGAATTCTACGCAGTTGACAGGTGTAGTTCACTTCATCAACACGGACAACTTTACTCGTTTCTAATTTTCATTACGTAAAAATTTGTCGTAAAATTTAATCCCAAGAGATTATTTTATTGTTTCGCAGTTTCTTATCACAATATATACGATTATATCTTTAGTGTACTTAATTTCGTTTATTCGCATTTGGAAATTGATGGTGTCTTCGAAATACCTCTCGACAAAAATGGAAAAATAGAATATAAAAACAAAACCATTAGTGGTGAATTTAATGAGCTAGTGATTGATAGCCTCCCTACGATAGCTCTAGAAATTATTGCTATTGTGAAGTTTTCCCTTGAATAGGTGAATTAAGTAATTACCATAGGAAAGGGTATTCTATTAACATAAGTTAAAACGTATACTTACTTCCTATATCTAGGATTTCCATCAAATATCAGCGAATAGAAATAAAGTAAGAAATTTTCAGTTCTTCCTTCGAGTGTACTCGTTTTCTTAAATGATATATCATAAGTTACCTACTCCAGGAATTCATTAAAATGATCAAATTTTAAATCAGAAATTCCAGACGTGTTAAAAATCATAGGGTCCTGGGTGTTCAGAATATTATTTTCGTTACTCCCACACCGTTCGCGCCCTTCTCCAATTGAAAGTTTGCTGGAAATTTGAAAAGTAAACTTTTAGGAGACTTCGTTCGACAGGTCATTTTCTTCACCGAACATTTGTTACTCAAAAATATGGCTTATCGTTCGTGCGAAGGTTAGTCACCAGTCACTTGTTTTTAGTAATGGCATCCAATTGTACTAAAATTCTTTTCTGGTTTCTTAGAAAACTACCGAACAAATAGGCATCAAACTTCTATCAGACTCGCACATGTATAAGGAAAATCTATCGTGAAAATTTCAACCCAATCCCTTCAGCAATTTCCTCAAAATTATGGAAAAACCACTGTTCCAGCAATTTTTTCCTTTCCAGTTGCAACCAACTTCTATCAGGTAAAAATTCCATCACTATCCCTGTTATAGTTTCCTTCAAATTCTGGAAAAACCATTTATAAGGACTTTTTTGTTCTCCAATTTTTTTGGAATTTAGGTACTGAACCAATAGCCATCAAACTTCTTTCAGACCTGGTCTTATATATAGACAGCGTGTTTTGAAAATTTCAGCCTTATGCCTTTTGTAATTTTCTCAAAACTATAAAACAAAAATTTTCTCCAGCAATTTATTCTTTTCCAGTTTTCTCAGAAACTACTGAATGAATTAGCACCAAACTCCTATTAGACTTGTACTAACTGAGGAAAATTCATCACAGGACCATCATGAGATCACCATTTAGGTAACATTTAAGAAAAAGTTTATGAAAATAGGTTCTAAGCAGGGCTGTTATACTGAACAAATAAAACTTTCAAGCTAGACGTAGGCTTTTGGCTTGCTCTTTAGAAAATATACAGTTTTGGTTTGAAGCTTTCGGCTTTTGGCTTAAATATTTTCTTAAATTTCTAACCCAATAACATGAAATAAATTTTTGAAGTGTAAACAACTTAAAGCTCAGTCTAGTACTCTAGTATGGGCTAAAATGAGAATTACAATCTTAACTCGTACATCTCAAAATAGTTACAATATTGTAAATTATTAGCGTTAAGATGTGTGATGTGCATGTATAACGCATACGCTCACAATCACACTATTATGTTTACACATCAATCCTTCATGAGTCTCCATTGGAACTCACGCTTTTTTTTTAATTCAAAAATTATGAATATACGAGTAATTCTATAGTAAAAAGAAAAACTATCCAAAATTATGGTGTGGTAGAGTGAAAAAAAGCCAAAAGTGGAAGAAAAAATATGGATTTCAGGTAGATTTCACCTTAAAAAAAAAAGCTTAGGCTTGCAGCTTAAAGCTGAGAATACCAAAAATACAGCTTTTTTGGCTTTCAGCTTTTGGATTTCAGTTAGTTTAACAGCCTTGGTTCGAAAAGTGAGAGGTTACATTCAACCAAAGCTAACTTCACTTATCAAGCCATGAAGTAGAATGAAAATTGGTTCCTCAACACAGTTGCCAGCTTCACTTTTTTAATACATATTCAAGCATAATTTGAAAAAAAATGATGAAAACGATCAAAAATTTATGACGAATTATGTTTTTGGGAATGAAAAATTTAAAAATCAACTTGAAAAACTTTAGTTCTGTCAAAAATTGGTTCCTCGCTTATTAATTTGGAACATTGTGATTTTCATTTCACGGCTTAATAAATGAAGTAGGCTTCGACTCAACAAACATTAAAAAAATGGGCTATATGCAGATCGAACTGATGAGGAACTTTCTTTTTTTTTTAATTACTTAAAAATATGATCTTTCTTATTCTTCAGGTCACATGTAAAATTTTGAAACATGTTACCTGATATGCAAACAATCGTTTTGTTTATTAACATTATTTTTTGGGGGAGTACAAACGATACTTTGTAGGTACCCCCTTTTTTTGTTGAGAGGTACATTGTACCCTCTTCTCCCGTGCCTACACCACTGATTTAATGTATATGACTAGAATACAACTATGTTAGACCAATACTTGGCGAAGTATACAATTCGGACCAAGTTAAATGTTATTTTCCAACACAATTAATAGAGTTAATTTCGCGCTGTGTGAAAAATTGTGTTGTAAATTTAAAGTGTTATTTTGAAGGAGTGACAATTTGGCTGTCTTTATATAGTGAAACTTTCATGTTTACGTTACCTACGTAGATAGGTTATTATTCAATTTGTTACCGATATAATTGATGTATTGACGAAAATTTACTAACTTTTAAGTAGTTACTACGTACCTCTTAAACTGACACTTTTAAATTGAGACAAATTACACCAGCGACAGTATGTGTTGATGTGATTTTGTAATCGCGATTGAATTATCGTATTTTGCTGTTTAAAAAGTGGCTAAGCGAACGTCGATCGTGTTCGTTTGTCTGCCAATACTCGTAAATGAAAAATTCTCAATGTTTTAATTTGGCACTTGAAATCATTTTTTTGCTGCGCCAGTGCTCCGTAGAAAACTATCAAACTGATGACAGTTAAAAATGAGGGAATATTGCGATGCCTTCTGATTATGAATAATACTGACGACAGCGACGCCCCTACTCCACACCCGTGAAAGTTGAAAAACACTTTCACCCTTTGTCTGATGTTAAACAAGCAACATAAATACCTGAAACTTCGTGTGTGATTGAATACTTATCAATTAAATGATTTCGTTTTTCTAAGAATCAAATACAAAATTTCTCAGAACTACCTACGGTACCTATTTCTTTATTTAAGTCAATCCTATCGAGTATTTGAATAAAATGAAAATGGCCAAACGAAGTTGGTTAATAGTAATGAAAGGAAATATAGATTTGTGTGGAACAGTGATTGAAACAATTACGAGCATAATGAAACGATTCTAGAATTATTAGTCTAAACTATTTACACTCACTTTCGCTATTTTCTTGAAAAATTTTATCTCAAACCAATGAAGTTGCAACCTCCTGGAGGAGTGCGCAAAAATGTTTTAAGTGATAATGATAAAACTAAATTGACTGAGGAGCGGGAGAATAACAGCCCACCTTTGAAATTCTCCTCAATTTTCTGCCAACTAAATTGCTTTCGCATTAAAGGAACACTTTGAAGGAAAAAAAAAAGTGCTGAACTACGAATACAAAGTCTAGCTTTAGACGCCCAATTTGTTGGTCTTGAACGAACTTCCTTTCGGAAAGTTTAGTTTTCTAAATTAAGACTAATTCAAGGACACGGCATAGGTACTTATTATCATTGGATCATTTTTCTTCGATCAACAAAAGGTTTCTAATAGAGAGACTCTCAGAGGTCTCGGAAGCGTACTTTAGGCGGCGAAAATACCTATCAGTAATATTATAAGTGTTCAAACTACGAAAAAATAAAATTATGTAAATATTTAGTAAAATGTCAAGTGTAACCTTCGCATGTTTAGTCGGAACTAATGCAGCCCGCTACATGCCACAAAGAACAACACTTTCCCCTCCGCCTTAATTGTCCCACTCCCCTTAATTTAAGAACCACTGTTTTAGATGAAGTAGCAATGCAGCTTGTTTATGAAAATCTGTTACAGCTTAAAACGTGGTAAGGATTGAGGAAGCTTCCATGCTGAAATATGGAGGGATACAGCTTGATCTGTGAATGAAAATTAATCATTTAGAAGTAGGTAGGCCTACTTTTTCATTTTACAGAAGAATTTCAAACAACCTAATAATATTTTGTTAAAGATTTGATGTTTTTCAAGCGAGTAACCTTTATACTTCCTTTTATTTAGAATATTAGTTGCAGCTAGTTTTTTGTGTTAAGTGATTTCCTGTTTATAGTAGGTACCTACATACTGAAAGAGTTCCATGTTTTATTTTTGTAAACTGGTAAAGTAGACTAGGTAGTTTATAATCTAACGTAATTAATCTGAAAAACCAACGTAGTGACATTTGTGGACATATTTTTTCTTAATAAACTGTTGAACTTCTCTTTTAATCTGAATCCGCAAGTTATTTGACTTTATAATTTAATTCAACTTGATTCTCCATTCATACAGATAGCACCTGTCGATTAGGGGTTATAAAATCATTAATCAAATTTTTCTTAAAGCAATTTTGATTTTTCTTGGTAACTTATGTCAGTGAATTTTTATTGATTTTGCGGTAGTTGGTATATTTATTATCGATTTTATTTTAATAAGAGTGGCCGAGAATGAATTCCTACGTTTTATGTGAGGTGCAGTGGAGGATCCAGGGAGGAAATAGGGAAACAAAAAATTCAGAGAAAAAATTTAAGTACAACCACAGAACCTAGATAAAAAACGCCAAAAAGTTGTTGAAGAATAAAAAAAAAACTTTGGTCCACAAAAATTTATTTTATTTGCCCCTCACCAAAATGACGCTCTGGATCCGCCACGGGTGCGGTGTCGAGACAAAAGCAAACTCTAGAGCAGCAATACTTTGCTAGAAAACCCAGTTGGCCAATTTTTTTGCAATATTCCAAAAAACAACAAAAAAAAACAAAAACGGAATTAATGCAATACAGAAAAAACGCTCGAAACTCCTGCGTCAAAAAAGATGCATCGAACGACACAAGGGAACTTTTACCAAACCTGATTCCATATGAGGATAATCTTTCCTGAAAATTTCAGTCCTATCCCATTCGTAGTTTTCTCAAAACCGTGAGCACGAAATTTTCTCCAGCAATTTCTCTTTTTCAGTTTTCTCTGAAACTATTGAAGTAATGCTCTAATAGGAACCAACTTTTATGAGACTTGCAATTATTTAGGGAAAATACATTGTGAACATCACTTCTGTATTTTCTTAAAAATCTAGGAAAAACCACTTTTCAAGAAATTTTTTGATTCTCCCTTTTCACCAAAACTACAAAACCAATAGGCACTAAACATTTTTTAAACCTGCTCTCATATAAGAACTATCTTTTGTGAGAATTTCAGCCTTATTTATTCTGCCGTTTTCTCAACCTATTTATATATTTAATGATTTAAAATATATGTTCATCCATTTCAAGAGGTATTACAATGTCTGCTACACACCATGGACGATAGGAAGCCCAGGAACAATAATAATGCAAGAAAATTATTTATGAGTAAGCTTATCATATGTTCCGGTTTTATCTCGGTTTGAGGTACCGGTGCCAGTGTCCAAACTAGTTAAGAATTGCGTACCAGTTTCCAGTCTCACCCCAAATGTATCAAAAAAAAATTGGAGAATTCTATCTGCAGTTTAAATTGGGAGGCTATTCTAGAGCATACACCGGAAATCCAAAGTCAACGAAATATTGGTAAAATTTTAAAATATAACGAAATTAACGTCTGTCTAAAAGTTTACGATTAAACGTACCCATGCCCACGCTTCAGTTGTTTCTTGAGATCAATTTTTATATGTAGATTTTCATAGTAAACCTAAGTATCAGCTGAAAAATTTTCATCAAAAATTTTTCTGGTGAACCTATACTCATTGTATACCCCTGTTCTGTCCCGGTCTGATGTTTCATAATTATGGTAAGCCTACATGTATGAACACTTTCGAAGTAAAACAATCACAAAAATTGAGGCACCATCAAGAGGTCAATTCTGTGGACATTCATCTGGAAAATATTTTTTATGGGGTGGGAATTTATTGTATAAAGGCCCTTTCACAAAAGTATGATGAAACATAAATTATACATATGGATCAAAGTGCGGGATACCCTCAGTAAGTTCCACGAAATAAAAATGTTTAGTCGTGTGTATACGTATTATACCAAGTATCATTAGGAACCGCAGGCAAAACTTTGAAGTTAAGCTCCCTACTACTCCTTAAGTTGAAAAAAATTTATACGCATGTATACTTAAGTACATCAAAATTTATTCAAAGCCCGAATTTGGGCTTGGTATTGACACCAAACATGTGCTTCTGGACTTCTTAATGCCTACGTAGGAATATATAGGTACATATATATCTCTACATATCTCCACATATTATAAAATACTAAGATCTAAAAATTGTTGGATACAATATCACTCCAGATCTGCTGAATGGATTTGCATAAGATTTTCCAAAAAAAATTGTGTTATTCCAGGAAAGGTTTATAGCCAGCATGAAAGTTCGTAAAATCTCCTAGGTGCTAAGTTACAAATTTTTACCATTTCTCAAAACAGAAACTCGACAAAACAACAAACGAAAACAAGTGAAAGAGAACTGAAAAAAAAAAATTATTTATCTCTTCTTTTTTTTGTCACTTACTGGTCAGTACAGCTCTTTCTCTCGCTCTGTTTTGGATTTTTCGATCAGATTTCATATTGATATTCAAAAAAAATATTAAGATAACTGTTCATCATTTTATCTAGAGATGTTGTAGGATATGTTTTTCGATGCCCTGAATTAAAATTTCTGATTAATTTTGGATTAATAAATTCTCGGACCATTTTGGAACATAAGAAGGGGAGAAAAGTAAATTTTTTGTGTATTATTGAGTGATGCATCACATGATATATAAGTTTTAAAATAAGTGAGGAAAGCAAACACAGATAAATAGACCGTACGTCAGTGAAGCTACGGGTACAACTCGTACATATATATAATAGACATAAATACGTAAGACACATTAACAAAAAAAAGGTCAAAACGGGAAAATGGTTTCAATAGTTTTCTTTCGTTATGAAACGAAAAATTTTCACTATCCCCACCCCTAACCCTTTTGTGAAGTTAATTTTAATACCAGTTTGCTTGAAAATTAGGTAATAAGACGAACAAACGTTGGCAATATAAAATTGTCTAATAGAAATTGCAAATTTATAGCAAACAAATGTTGTCTTATCGACAAAGTCCTCAATTATCATTCATTAACAAAGTAAAAACAATTAAAATTGCCTTCATTTATTACTCCTCTTTTCATAAATCCATTTGGTCCATCAAGATATTAAGTATTTCGCAGTGTTGATTTTTTTACAGGTCAGGAGTTATAATAGATACCGCTCTTTCGAACGAAACTGCATTAACACCACGTATGATTTTGAAAAATCCTTTTTCGCCCCATCCAGTGCCCCAAGAATTGGCCGCATGCCAGTATTTTAAACGATTCTGTACGCCCCATCCAATAACACGCACCGCATGGCCACCCATGTACCAGCCTCTTGAACTCGGAACGTAAACACCTAAGAAGAGAAAATCATTGTATTTATTCAAGTATCTAATGTGATGAAATTTACAAATTTACATTTAAAAAAAAAAAACTGAATGAACTTATTTTGGCTGTAAAATGGTGTGAGGCCGTGAGACTAGCGACCCACTTTTTTAACGATCAAGCTCTGACTAATTATTGCAGAATCAGCGATTGATCTATCCATTTTTGGTTATACCTATGCTGTTTATTATTCATACGTGGTAGGTACCAATGATATAACACATAATATTTGACCTCTAAAATGAGATTACACAACCACCATATGCTGATTCATAGACAACCCCTCCCCAAAAAGATTTATTTAGGTCAAATACAATGATTATTTTCATCTCAGCTGTCATACATTTATCAAGAGTAAGCGTAAGTTAGACTGATCTGTGAGGAATAAATGCTAACTGGTTACTCTCATCCCAAATATGTTGAATGTAATTCTGGAGTCTGCCGTATTGAGAACAGGTATCCCTGGAGTACGTTTAGTACCAGTAATAAATGAGTAAAAATGGGCAAACAATATTACGAGACGAAGTTACCAACAATAAAACTAGCTTTGTATTTTTCGTAATAATTTGTTAATTTAAGATGCAAGGTAGACCCCAATGAGTTATAAATTATTTGTCGATATGGGAAGTTGCGTTTTAAACTGTTCTCAAGGTTGTGAGCTGCAAGAATTATTATTTTTACTAAAATTTGAAGGTTTTATCGCTTAATAATCTGAAAAACACATTTCACCTTACAACTCTCTCACCTAGTTTCAAGTTAGGGTAAAATAATGTGACAACATTGTAAAACATTCTTAACAGTACATGCAGAATGGGTGTTGTTATTTCTACCAGCTTGGGTGAGGAGTTGCTTGGATCTGTACTGAATGTGAACGAGATTGCTCGTACTCCCTGGGTGTTCCTTTATTTTTTGATGTTATCATTATAGTGAGGAAACATATATGAATATTTAGCAAAGCTGAAACTACAAAATAAAAAGTCGGCTTTTCATTTCTTTTTCAATATTAATACTTTATAATATTCACAATGTTTTCGTACAAAGATTTCATTCTTGACTTGAATAAAAATAGTATCAGTTTTTGACTTTTGATGAAGATGATAAAAATATTGAATGTGTTATTGAATGTGTTATTGAAAGTGAAGAAAGTTTTGAAAAATTTTCACAAAAGCTGAAAGAAGCCGGCATTTTATTTTCAATCCGTTTATCAAATACTAAAAGTACGTCAATGAATTCTGAAAAGGTATCTTCTTACCAACTCAATTGACTTCAGACCTGTCACACACATCAACTAAACTACGAGTTGGACAAGTACTTTGGGTATTTTAAATATGACGAAGTTTTTTTGGACATCACAAGCTAATATTGTTTTCATAAAATATTCAACTTAAATTTGACATTACATCAATAATCTAAAAAATAAATTAGGGTACTTAATTTTTTGGTAAATGTAAATTGAAAAGTGAAAAATTCCCACTCTCCAGTCTCCATTAATTCTAATGATAAAAAAATCTGATAACTGAGACTTGTATTTCTATACCACTTTGCATGATTCACTGAATCATTTGAAAACAAACGCCTCACTCAAGCTGGTAGAAATAACAACACCCATGTAGAATGAACAATTTGTTTGACATCTTCGATCTGTTATGACATCACAAGGATGCAAAAGTAGGTATACCCACTCTCATATCTTTTGACAACAATTCTGAAGTTGCTTACAACCCAAGAGAAACACAAAAAAAATTGTTTCCAACTTTTGCACTAAACACAAGATAAGATTATTAAATTAGATTCATTTTGAATTCGTTTGGCTAGAAAAAGTAGATTCTACTGTTATCTTCGAAATTATTCAATAAATTCAATTGCCCAACTGGAAAAGAGCAGGTAGCCTTGTAAGTTCAAGATCACCATAAAAAAAATTATTTGTTCTTTTTGAAAGGTAAACTTATACTTGGGTAGGTCTCCCTAGATTTTAGTGAGGAAGCCTTTATTCTTCATGACAAGGTTCTTCACATTTTATTCACCTCAAAGGAGTACTTTGTAAGTGTGAAAGATTGACTTGTAAGAGCTTTGAGTACTTGTCGAAGTTTCTGCACAAATAATGGAAAGAAAAAAATTTATATTTAAATCCAATTTCATAACAGCTGGCACTCTGAGCATTGAGAAATCCTTGAAAAATTTAATGTAGAAACTGAATGCTTCGAAAATTACCTTCTCTATAGAACATAAAGTCTTGTAATACCCAGAAGACTGCCGTAACCGGTCCATTTCTATAAATTTCATCACGTATAAGATCTTCACGTGATAACGACCAATCTGATGATGCAAAATACCAACTCCTAGCTAGAATAAATACTTAATATTACATTAGGGGGCAATCATTAACGTTTATACACCCATAAGTGAAATTGTTTCATTCTTCTAACCTTTGAATACTTTTGTATCAGGTTCGTACGTGTGAGGATACCAATCATTGTTACATTTTTTGGCGTTGCATGTTGGAGTTCTACTGGTGCGGTATACACAAGGCATTTGACTTGTGGAAGGAAAACCACAAGGTCGAATTGTATATTGTTGACAACCCTGGAAAATTGCGTACATAAGTTCCTTAAAACAGCCACACCAATATCTTTTTCTCCTGCTACACTTACTGCATTTACATTGTTTGGCACTTACGTCATCTGATTCGTGGTCACCACCGGTTATCGTACCATTTGCCACCAAAAAATTATTCACATAATCCATATAACCTCCGGAACATCCGTAATTTCTTGTGTTACATGCTGTAATGTATTCTTGCGAGAGTGTTGCGTTATATTTTCCCTTGCTCTGAATACAAACGCGATCGCCGAATGCAGAAGCAGTTGAGACAGCCTGAAAATTAGAAGGATCATTCCTCAAGTAGATGTTGGAATTCTGAACACTACTTAAAAATATTTTTTTGCAACAGGCAATACATTCAGGAACTAATTCACACAGAACACTCTTAATTATTTACACTCGAGCGAATAATTAAAGAACCCAGAAATTGGCCTTTTTCCAAATCTTCAATGACTCGTAGGTACTTACTTATGAGAAAACAAAATTTAACACTTATAAGTAAAATGGTATAGACTATCAATGAAGCCGTAAAAATTTAAAGAAATTTATTATTCATCAGTCTGTCTATCAAAATATTTTGATATGAAGACAGTATAGGGCTATTTTGAAGAAAAAAAAAATTAATATTCGAACTTCTGGAGATTTCAAACACCATTAGGATACACTGGTATCCTAAACCAGTGAACTACAAAAAGTGATGAACAAAGTTTGTCTTCGTCTTGGTTTAGCTGTTATTGCCAGATAGAGAATTTATAGTAAGATTATGATCAATCATGTAAGACCAAGAACAATCAAAATAAGGACAAAACAAAAAGTTAAATAAGTCCAGTTAAAAAGAAGTTTTTAAAAAATACGCTTTTATAATTTGAAGAAGAAAATAATGGCAAAAGGGAAAATAAAATTTTTCACTTTTTTTCCAAGACAGAAACAAACAAAAATTGAAAAAACAACTGATAAAAATGGATTAAGTGTATGTGTGCGTGTGTCACAACATGTGAAAGCAGGGATGAAGCTGGTCATCCTATGTACTTCAACAAATTGAGTGAGTAGAATAAAAGCGTATAAAAATATGAATATATTTGAAAGTATTTGAAATTTTGCATTGTGGAATACCTTGTTGTGAAAAGATATTCTCACAGAAGGTAATCTACAGATTTTGCATGTTCAACCAATTCATATGTAAACATACGCGTAAGCCAAAACCTGAGAGCCAGTTTAGACAGTTTATATATGGGCTTATTTACACGCACACCAACACACATATGTAGTGATTACATATGTTTGTGTGAATGTCCTGGTGCATCATTTCTTATAGTGATAAGAAATGGCTGGCTGGTTTGTGTATGGAATTGTGACATCATCATATTGTTTAGATTGGTCAAAGTTTGGCACTTGTACATTACTTGCATGTATGTGCAAGTAATTACGATTGAATGTAACCTAAGTGTTTTTGTTTTACATCATAGAGACGAATATTTTCCAGCCTTGTGGTAGTGACTGTCATCAAGGGGTCTGGGCTCCCTTACCTCATAGGAGTTGAATCCCCACATGTATCTTCAATAATTTGTTTAATAGCTACTAATCTATGGTTTGTAATACTTATTTCCTTTAATTTTTTTCATATTTTGAAAAATATAAAAATAGAAAGGTAGGTACAGTAAGTTTAATTTTTATTTAGTTACCTTTCAATAATAGTAAGAATTTTGTTGGCAAGATCACGTCCAAGACCTAATTGTGCAAAGTCAGGACATCAAACCTTAGAGTATACAGATGCAAGACCAAGTTTAAACCTAAAATTATTGATGCAAAACCTAGACTGAGACTTCCTTGATTTTGATCTTGGTATTTTGTTCACTCACTACTGGCTAAAATATCTTTTCCCTCATAGGCGTAACCTTTTTCGACGGAATTTTTACTACTCACTTAGAAACTTGTCCTTTACTGTTTTTCAATACAAAATATAGGTACTGAGTGGAGCCATTAGCTTCTAGTAGTCACAATAAATTAAAATCAGAAAATAAACAAATGGCAAAGGAGCACAAAACTTTCTAGTATCTAAGCGAGATATTGAAGCGGTTTTTGAACATTTAATTAACTGGTTTATAAGAATACTCGGGTGTAATATTGTATTTTTCTAATACCGTACTTAGTCAGTAACTTCTATTTTTTCTAATTTAATTCACATATTTACTCGTACTTTACAGAAACTAGAAATAAAAAGCAGGATAACAAAATCCTATGGCATCTTCAGCAGTTAACTAATTTTTGTATCATAGGTAGTATTCAGAAATTAGAGATTTTTGTCATTTCTTCAGGCCCCACCGAGTCACTTATACATGTATTAAATAAATTCCCAAAATAAATACACTTCCATAATTTATAATAAATTTTCGTAACTCTCACCCACATAACGTCCAGTATTTTTATGAAAAAACGTTTATTCATGAACGAATCAAGTTCCAAATTAGTGAATTACCCAACAAGATCCACAATTCGACTGATCACGTATATGGTTGATGGAACAATTGGTGCGATTTGTTGCTGTCCATGTGAACTCAATTGGTAGACCAGTTCCGTCATTGTCAGGCTTCAGAGTGGCTTTTTTAATAAGATTTTGCGGATTTGACCTGGTGAAGTTTACACTGCCAGGTAATATGAGTCCCATTCTATCTCTGACGAATAATTTCACATCCACTTGAGACGCACCATAGGTATCCGCCTGCAAATTGTTAGTAAATTTCAATAAATATGTCATTTTCATAAACACTTTTCGTTGTCTGAGTCAGTAATACTGATTGCTGACTGGTAAATATGTTTTTTAGTATTCCAACCAGCACCAAGTTGATCCAGTTGGCTATGCGAGAATTTGCTAACCAGAAAAAACCTAAATTTTTAATTAGGGTGTCCAAACAGCATTTGTGACAGAGACCATGCTGAATTGAATCTGAAATTATGGCCTAACACAATTATATTTCCTCAAATAAAACCGAGGTAAGATATCAATTTTATTTCACTCATCCTTGGTTTATTTGAAGAGATTAGACGTAAAATCATCTTTCATGTTTCAAAACGACTTTAAGCGTTCAACAAAAAAAAAAAAAAAAAAAAAAAAGAATTATACTTAGGTACCTCATAATGTAGAAATGAAGTTTTGAAGGCTACACTGAAGCTACCTACGCTCTACTTTTGCAAGGTAAAAATTGAATTTTTTATTTTTCCAAATTATAATAAAATAGCTCATGTGATCGATATTAGGTCCATTGGCGAGTCCAAGGGTGGAGGAAATGGAGAAGTTTCCCCCCTCAAACATAAAATAAAAAAGAAGAAAAGGAAAAGGAAAAAATTCAAGTGTGACACAGTATCCACATAAAAACTTTCAAAATTCTGGTTGAAGAGCAAAAAAATCAATTCCTCAAAATTATTGGCATTTTCCGCAAAATGACATTCAGGATCCGCCACTAATTAAGTGAGATGGAATGAAGAAAGTTAAAAAAGGTTCAAGGTTGAAACTTCCAAAACTTAAAATAAAAACCAAATTGTGAAAAGCTGGCTTTTTAAAAATTCTGAGGCGAAAAAAATGAGTATTTTTTAAAACATAAAAATTTATGAATAACTTCAGTATATATCAGCAAACTTTCTCGTTAGTTAACTCTTCGATGTGAGCCTACATAGAAAAAAAAAAAAAATACTTCGGTCAACCAGCGAAATGTTTTCGTATCTCAAAATTAAAAATATAAGAATGCGCAGGAGTATTTGTTTATATTCGAAACAATCAGTTATTAAAGACTTGTACCTATTGAAAGAAGTTTCAACTAAAAGGCAACTCTCATCCTCTATAGAGATTCCGGCTCGTTTTCCCAAATACCAATTTCCGGAACATTTTTTCCCAAAAAACATTTTCCCAAATGAAAAAACTTAAAAAAAAAATCAAATAACCTAACCTCCCACAATGCCTAAAGGCACAAGATATAAATTATTTCTTCTCTAAAAAAAAAAAAAAATTAGACTCTTAGTCCTAACCTAATGCAATTCCTGAAAGCACAAAATAAATTCTTTATCAAAAAATAATAAAAATCCACCTCACCTAACCTTGACCCACTATATCACCACCCGATTTCTTATGATTTGTTGCAGAGTAAAATTAAAGAAAAAAGAAATTAAAAATTTTCGTGATATGTCCATTTGAAAAAATGACCTTTTGGGAAAATGTCCGGGAACCCTCTATAGAAATCATGAAAAACGTAATTCTATTTTTGATCTATTCTTCAAGACAAAATATTGTGGTAAACAAATTATGAAATTAATTGAGGGGAAATTTCTCATAAATTTCAACAGGAATATTTCTTCATTGACTTTTCTATAATACCTATTTGCGTAGGTAGTACCAAAACTGAAAGGTCTTAGAAATTCAAAAATTAAATTTTATAATTGAAACTTCAAAGCAAAAATTTTAATCACCCAAATTCTGATACAGCTCTTAGAGTTTTGTACAACCAAGAAGTATTGTGATTTTGGAAATTATAGCCCGTAAACAGGCTATTTTGAATAAAACTGGCAAATTTTTTGAAAATATTGGCACAAAACCACTATAATTATTATCAGTATTCAACGAAATGTTGTTTTAGAAGACAATTTTATGAAAGCATTTTATATGGTTGACATATGAAATAAACCGCATAAATTTATTTTTTATTATTTTGAGAAAAAAAAGTTTTAACTGGGAAACTTTTTTTGAAAACGAACCAAGTGGCTGGACATAAATATTACGATTTGACGAAAAATCGATGACTATTACTTATTGGAAAACGCGAGACTGGAAAGAGAGCCAGAAAAGAGGTATTGCTGCGCTGAAAGAGAAGTCAACACAAAACTTGATAACCACTATAAAAAATAATTTTATTTTATTTTTAAATTAATTGTTATTTCTCAATAAAACTCAACAGGGCATTCGGTATTTCGATGAAAGAAAAGCTGACATTTCAAGAATCAAGAGAACAATTTTTAATATTTCGATGGTAGACCTTGGGGAAGAGTTTCAAATAAAATCTGACGGTAATGGTGGGCTATTTAACTGAAAAATAGCGAAAACTAAAAAATATTTGTTCCAGAAATTTTGCGAAGGAAAAGCATTCTCCAAGCGTTAACCCATATGTTGAATACAGATCAATTTTATTAGGTACCAATTTTATAAGTAATAAAACGCTCATCAAGAATTCAAATTTAAAAAAAAAAAAAAATCTATATCTATAAAACTGTATCTACAGAATCCTTACCTTCCATGGTAGATCAGCTTCGGTATTGATATATTCGACAATTTTGGAAGCGTTCACCATTTTCTTTCCTGCTCGGGCGCTGTGAAGCTGCAGGACCCATAACGTAATACAAAAAAAAACCCAATGTTTCATTTTGGTTAACTGAATTGTGGAAATGGTTTACAAGAATCGCAAAATACAACCACAACGATACATAGGTATATAATTTTTCCAATTCACCTTTCAAAACTCTGATCTTTTATATCGCTTACAAGTTGTACAGTACGTGCACATTTCTAGCCAGTTAACTGACATTGATTCTGAATTGTCAACAAGACTTGGCAGTTTTTCAATGATAATATCAAGAGGGGTAGATGTTCTACCTCATGACTCATTTTTGATAATTGTTTGTTAAGTAGGTTTTTATGAAAATCTACTTATTAATCTTGATCTCAAAAATAACGACCTCTGCGTGTGAATAGGTACGGTTTTCATTTCATAAACCAAGGAAAATTTTGGCATTAAAAATTCAAATTGATAAATATATGCATATAATATACGTTTATTATAATGATACATCTGCCATTTTTTTGTTACCACGGTACAGGTCGCAATTTTTGTCCAATGGAATGAACATTGATAAGAACTATAAGCCGAGGACCTGACTTGTTGACTTTAGTACGGATCGGGCCTGACGGTACTTCGTGTTTCACTATTTTTATTTATATTTTGGGTATAAAATTCTTAATTTTGAACAAGTAAATACGTAATTTGAAACCAACATTTCCTATAATTTATTGTTTCATCTTACCAATTTTGGTACGGATCGGTTGAACGATACTTCCAGTATGGAGCTATTTTTAATTTTATTTTGGCTACAAAATGCCTGATTTTGAAATAATAGCTATGAAATTTGCCAAAAATATTTAATGTAATTTATAGTTTTGGTGCTGATCGGTAGGACGGTACTTCCACAAAATCTATTTTTGTTTAGTTTTTGAAAGAGTTAATGGTTTTAAACTGAGGAACTTTAGGTCAACTGTTACCTAACTTAATTTAATTCAATTATCAGTTATGATAACTTTTTAGTAATTAATTTTCTACTTTTTGATACCCACTTTTTCCAACGGAGCTGCGACTACGTTAAAGTTTGTTTTAGTTTATAGTTAATTGCACTCATAGCTCCATTCGAATGATCTACTCTTTTCCTTCATTTTTTCACTTAAGAAATCTTTGCTATATAATTTTATCGTTTGTTTGTATCAGGAACTTTCCTGTATTCGTTAATTTATTTCTGTGAATGTACTTTTAGTGAGGTATATCAAACGATTTTTTTTTTTTTTGAATTTTCATCACTCTGGGTTAGTCGACTGAGAAACATTTAGGTTACCTGTACTGCGAGATGAAGGTTGATTTAACTCCAAAATTTTAGAAACGATTCTACATATAGCTTAGAGCAGACTAGAATGAACCAACTCACGTGTTACGCTTTAATGTGTAACTGCCCATAAAAATAAACTTTTATTAAATATCTTCATTCCACTATCATTGAGTGGAAAATAATTCTTTACAGTCCGACGCGTGTGCTCCAAAGAAATTTCCGAAAAATCTAAGATGAACTGTAATTAGTTGACGGTGAATAGAGGCCATCAATACAGCGAATTCGTCAGAACATTTAAAAATAAATTTAGTTTAAAAACGAGTTTTTAAAAGATAAGCTTTTATTTTATTTATTTGGATTTAACTTCATAGGAAATAAACATAATTTCGTTTCAGAAGATTGTCAGCACTATTGGTATATTTTATAAATCGCAGTAGTAAGAATAAAAGCTTATTATACAATGAACGAGCAAACAACGGACTTTTTTAGCATTGAAATGATATTTTACTCAGTAAGTTAGCAAAATGTATGATTGTCAAAGAGTTCGAGTTGTGTAGTTGCAGCATGAGCTGAAGGTGAGTACTGTAAGTGCAACAAGCTAATTACTAAGAGTGGCTTACTAGTTGAGTACGATTTTTTTTTGAACGCATCCACCAAATAGATGGTTATTATTATTTTATTCGACTGAACAGGTAAACTTTATTCATGAATAGAATTTTAGATATAATTAAATATTATCGAGAAGTGAATTTGGTTGTTTATGTAAGCGTCATCATGTGAAATGGCCCTTTTTCATTATGACATTTTGCAACTTGCCTACATGTGAATGGTACTATGAAGAAATAAACAACAAACAGTTGAGAAAAAACTCATTTCTTCAATAAGTGTAGAAACAGTGTGATAATGGTAAAAAAAATAGAAGGAGAAAATGGTAATGAAAAATAAAGAGGAGGTGGTAATGTCGTTTTGTTGTTTACAGAACGAATACACAAAAATGAAAGAAAACAAAAAGTGAACAACTCTTTAATTGTTTTAAATTTTTATTCATTTTCAATGCCCTCTTCTCATTCTTACAAAGAGTAAACCCTGTGAATTTTTTTGCTCAGTTGGTCAGCTTAGTATAAACAACCCGAAACAACCATCAAACAAACTGATAAGAATGAACAAAATTTGCTACAGGAGTGAACAGCACTGAACATCCTGTAACCAGGAATGGTACTCTACACGTGGAATTCAATATTCTTGTAACGTATATTTTCGTCTATCTTTAGAAATGACGAACATATTCGTTCACTCATTTTCGAATACAAAAAATGTAGATATTTATCAACAATTATCATCCTATAACTCTTTGTAAACAACCACTAAATTACCCGTATTTAATTTTACATATACAGATATACCTTCTGTATATTTATGACCTAGTTGTACCTGTCCCTCGAGTACTCGACGAGTCAGCACAACCCTATAATAACAACACCCTACCTCACTATACCTATCTGACACGTACGTTTTCATACCCTGAACGAGTATATAATCCCTCGATTCAGTTGTATAATTGTTCAGTCCAGCTCAGTTCTTCGACAGCTACTTCTAAGTACCTGGAACCTCTCTTGTAGAAGTCTCTAGTGAACAGATAGTCTTGCTTGTTGAAATTGTGATCTAATATGTATTAATATTAACGTAGAAATATGTATTGTGTTGTACAGATTAATATTTTATTAAATGTGTAAAATCACTCTTGTGTTGAAATATTATTGAGTCTCTAATTAATGTTAAGGTCCACAATAGTACGTGGATGATAAACTTGAAATTATTTTAGAAGTATTACTGCTTTTAAAGTACGTGATATTTCGTGTATGGTGTACTCCCGAAAGTGGTCGTAAATAGGTACATTACCACCTCTTTTGGCTGTTACATTATTGGCGCCCAACTGGTCTGCTATTGCGAATCGAACTCTCGCTCTAGTACCTGCTCAATGGAACTGCTGAATCCAAGCTGCTGTTTCAATTCCTCTGGCTCGAAGTACTTTGCTCTAACCTTGAAAACTCTAGTCAAGTACTCAAAGAGAAACGCGTAAGGCGCGCTCTTGAGGAAAGGAAGTAGAGGTTAGCTGCGAGTGGAAAAGAACTAGTTGAAAAAAGAAACTCGAACTTCAAAATCAACGAAGGATATTTATTATACAGAAAGATGGAAAAAAACAAACGTATATACACAGAATTGGCGAACGAGGTTTGGCAAAGTGCGGCAACGGATTCTTCAAGCTCCTGTTCAAACAAAAGAAGAAAACAAAGTAATAATTAATATTAATAATAACTCGCGTCCCTCCTTTAAATATAAGAAGTGTTAAATAATTATAAGTCGCGAAAGAATTTATTTTTATGAGTGAAACTTGGGAAAATTTATCTGAACCCAATACTACTAAAACAAATCTAAATTGGCTAATCGATGCTAAAAATTTTGAATTAATTAATGTATGTCAAAATTTGAATATCGAAGTCGATAAAAAATATTTTTCTCGTATAAAAACCCAAGAGGATATCCTATTTAAAATTAAATCTAGTAAGGAAATACAAAAATTATTAACCCCTGAAAATATAAAAATAATTTTACAAACTACACGAAAAACTTGTGAACAAATTCCCGAATTAGAAAACCCTATAATAAGAAAATATTTTAATCCTCCTACAACTTCAACCCCACTTTTGGAAAATTTGGATAATCCCACACCTTTTCCGAGAGTTAAAACTGCTATTAATCTTGTAGATATTACTGAGTGCTTAGAAAAATCTGACGAAGATTTTCTCAGCCCAGAAATTGAAACTAGACTTTTAGAAAATTTTATTCCCCCAATAGAAAACAAAATGTCAGGAAAGGCTGCAGTAAATATCAGACCTTCCTTATATGGACACACCCCAACTGAAGATATCGTATCATTTTTAATCGGATTTGAAAATGAGGCGGAATCGTTCAATTGGGATGCAAACATGAAATTCAAAAAAATAAGAATTGCATTTTCAGGTCTCGCTAAACAAATGTTTGAAGATAGAATTCAAGCAAATCCCGAATGCAATAACTGGCAAAATACTAAACAAAAAATTTTGGAAGTCTTATGAGGACTAAACCTCAATTACGTGAAATATTATACGAAAGAAATTACAATGGAGAAGCTGATTTCTCTGCGTATATTATGTTCGTAAAAAGAATTTTAAAACAAATTGAACCTGATATTTCGGAAGAAAAAATTATTGAAAAAATTATGCCTAACCTCCCTGAAAAAGAAAGAGTATTCCTTATAAAAAAAGAACCTAAAACAATTCAGGAACTCGACAAAGCTTTTTCTAAATATTTAGAATTTAAGGATAAAGCATTTGGACATGTAGATCCCCTGTTACGGAAAAAAATAGACCAATTAGAAAAAACTATCGAAGAATTAAAATCTGGAAAAACGGAAAAGAAAACCGAAAAAAATGTAAATTTAATATCATCCGATCCAATCTGGAAAGCTGAAATGGAGAAAATGAGCGCTGCAATAGCGAACATTTCAAAATTTCAGGAATCCAGGAAAAATAAAAATTCCCAAAATAAAAATAATAATAACGAACAAAATAATAATAATAATAATAACCAAAACCAAAATCAAAATCAAAATCAAAACCAAAATCAAAATAGAAATAATAATAATAATTATAATAATAACAATAATAATAATAATGGTAATTGGAACCAGAACCAAAACTGGAACCAAAATAACCAAAACAGAAATTGGAATAATAATCAAAATTTCAATCCTAATTATAAAGGTAGAAATTTTAATCCAAATTTCCGGAGAAACAATTTCCCGAGAAATAATAATGGATATTATCCCAATAGAATTCCAAATTGGAACCAAATGGCTATCCCAAATTGGAACAATGCTCCAGCATGGTCTGGAATTTCATTTAATACTCCCCAAAATCTCCCCTATGTGGCTGCTAATACTCAAATGATTGCCCCTCCGGCACCATTAATGGCAGCTCCACAACAAAATTACCTCCCAACATCAAACCCTCAGGCTTGCCAGAATAGTTGCTCAAAAAACTAAGTGTCCCCCTTACAAGTGATCTGTCAGCTGTAAGGGATGTCTCGAATATAGAATTGAAACTAGTTAACAATGTGAGTAAGGAGAAGTTTCAAAGCAAAGGGTACTGCAGAACCCAATGTAAATTTCACCTTCCATTTGCCATTTATGGTAAACAAATACTTAGCCTAGTCGATCCAGGTTCAGAACAGACACTTATTGATGAAAAAGTTTTAAAGAAAGTCAATTTTACGGAACCAATTCTACCAACTAAAGTAAGATTTCGTGGTGCGGATAGTCAACCTCTTGAGGTCATAGGAGTAACCAATGTGATTTTTTCCATTGATCATTGTATTTACCCACATCCCACTTTCGTTGTTCGAAATTTAGTAGAACCGGTCATACTGGGTTACGACTTTTTATCAACCCATAAAGCCAAAATGGACTTTTCGAAAAACAAATTCACTCTACCATGTGGTGATGAAGAGCGATGTTTTGACATGCCCGAATGTCACAATTTCCCTATTGAAAAGGAAAATAAGTTAGGTTATATTAAGCCCTTTAAATATTATGCTCCCCAAAACTTTTAAAATAGAGGCAAATTCGGTGCTAATTTTAGCAACGCTGCCCGAACACCTGGAGTTTCTGTGTGAAACATCCATGGAAGAAAAACATAATTTCTTTGTAATTGTATCAGAAGACACGATAGCGGCTGTTAATCACAATAACAGACCTCACGTGATCTATAAAGGCGAATACTTAGGAAAATTTGAATTAAGTAGTGCAGTAGAAATTGATTCCTGCCAAATTGAAAAAATATAAGAAAATACTATTTTTAAGGATAATCGAGGAAATCCCATCCCAATTAATCCAAAATTGTCGCTTGAACAAAAAATAAAAATGTATGAAATAATTAATGAATATAATAATATTTTTTACGGGAAAAACAGATGAAGTTTCCATTTGTAAAGTACCCGAACAGGTTGTCCGAGTAGACGACGAAACCCCACTGTGGTGTAGAAATTTTAAATTCTCACACGCAGAACATGAGGCCCTACACAAACTGGTCGATGACCTAGTAAAAGTAGGTGTCCTAAAAAAACAAAAATCAAAATTTGAATCGCCAATATTTGTAAAAAAGAAACCAGACAGAGTCTATCGAGTATTAGTAGACTACCGAAGAATGAACCAAAGAATAATTATGGACAATAATCGTGTCCCAACAATTGATGTTATTTGGTCATATTTAAGAAATAAAAAATGGTTTACGACAATTGACTTAAACAGTGGATATTTACAGATTCCTCTCACAGAAGAATCTAAACAATACACTGGAATAAATGTGGATGGAATTGGATATGTATTCAATTCTACCCCAATAGGTTTAAGTATATCCCCGTCCATTTTCCAAACAATCATGGATGACATATTCCATGATATTTTCTGGAAAAAAATGGTATGTTACCTGGACGACATTTGTATTTTCGGAGAAACTTTCGAAGAGTGTCTTGAAAATACAAGGGAAGTATTAAAAAGATTAAATAAAGTAAATTTAAAAATAAAAACAAAAAAATGCCAATTCGCAATGAACGAAATCGAAATATTAGGACATATGGTCCGATATAACGAATTACGTCCAATGAATAAAAATATAGAGGCAATAAAAAATTTAAATCCCCCTAATACATTAAAACAATTACGATCATTTTTAGGATCAATAAACGATCATAGGAAATTAATTCCTAACTTAGCTAAAATTACTGCTCCTCTTACGGACTTACTAAGAGGAACAGATAGCAAATCAAATGCAAAAATTAAATTAAATCAAGAACACCTTGAAATATTTGAAAAATTAAAAGAAATTATGATTTCCAAACCTGTATTAGCAATATATGATCCGAAATTGGAAACCTGTGTAGAAGTTGATGCTTCGAAAATCGCATTAGGTGCAGTGCTGCTGCAAACTAATCCCGTTACGAAGCATAAACATCCAGTTGGATACTTCTCTGAGAGAGCCCTACTTGCTCAGTCAAAATTATGTTCTTTTGACTTGGAAATGTTAGCTATTACGAATGCATTAGCTCATTTCCGTGGATACTTACTAGCATTACGCTTTGTAGTATACACGGATCATAAACCTCTGATTTATCATCAGAAATTTAATACTCCAAGCCCAAGATTAATTCGATTAATATCTAAATTAAACGAGTACAGTTTCCAAATTAAACATATCGCCGGAAAAAACAATTGTATTGCGGATATGCTATCTCGTCCACATGATAAACCGGACGAAATTACATTTGAAAAAGGTGAATTTCTCGTAGATAAGAAATATGCTCTTCAGGATGAAGAGAAAAATGTGAATACTGTGTGTAGAATCCACAATGACAATTCTGTCCCATTAAATCCTGTATTTTATCAGAATCAAAATACGTGGTACTACCCAAGTACAACGTCCCAAATACATTATTTCCCCCCTTCCCTTGCATCAACCTTCCCATATTACCCTGTGGTACAAACCACAATCCCACAGAATGAATTAAAACATTCTGAAAACTGCCCCAATAAAACTACTAACGTAGTTACAAGATCTGCTCTTAAAGAGGCAAACCTCAATAATCAGATCACCCAAACCCCTCCTGTGACCCCGGTTGTCACACAAATGTCAAATCCCGACATCACATCTCTTCCCCAATCAGAAGATCAAACTTCTGAATCCCCCCAAAAAATTGACTTACCCGAAAATTTAAAAACAATGCAGGAAAATGACCCACATTGGAAAAATTTCATTTCATTACTAAATTATAACGAAATAAAAAAAGATAAAAATAAAATACGAAAATTGAATCGTACTATACAATTATATTTTCTTGACGAAAATAATGTATTAAAGAAATTACCTAACCCAACCTCATCGTATGATGAAGCGGTTACAGTAATTCCCGAAAAATTAATTCCGGTAGTTCTAAAAAAACTACATGACGATCCGTTGTATGGAGGTCATTTCGGAATTAAAAAAACAAAAAATAAAATAAAAAACCAGTTTTTCTTTAAAAACATGGTACAAAAAATTACAGAATATGTATTGTCGTGTCATGAGTGTCAAATGGCACAAAATTCCCCGAAAGAGGCTGGCTACCTCAAACATATTGAAATCGAAAACCCTAAACTGTTTTTGCATTTAGAGATCGATTTCATTGGAAAATTTAATACCGAGTATGAACACTCGTACGTGCTTGTCAGTGTAGACAAAAGCACAAATTTCTGCACCATACGTCCAACAAAAAACCCAAATGCTCAATGCGTAATTGAGTATTTAAAGTTTATTTGTTATACGTATGGCACCCCAGGTAAGATTTCTTGCGACAACGGAGGTCATTTTGCAAATGAAACCGTCCGTAAATTCTGCGAAGAGAATAATATTAAAATTATTTACTCCTCGTTTTATTCCCCCAATTGCAAGGACTCGTTGAAAAAATCAATGGTGTAATAAAATAATCATTGTCAAAGTACGACCATTCAAACGAAAAAGAATGGATCGAAACAATTAACAAAATAATTTTCGCATATAATATAAGCCCAATTGAACATTTAAATAATAAATCACCATTTTTCTTACTCCATGGATTCAATCCAGAAGTACATATACCAGAAATACTAGAAAATAAGAATAATAAAACAACTCGTGAAGAAGAAATTGAAAATCTCCTTCAAACGAGAGAAAAAACGCCGAGCTTAGCAAAGAAAGCATCGGAAAAAAACGCAAAACACTATAACGCACACCACAAGATCATTGACTTCAAACCTAATGACCTTGTTTTGCTGCGTCAATCAAAAAACGTCGCGAAAAATAAAATGAAATACACCGGACCATATAAAATTGTTAGAAAGGTCACAGATTTAAATTACGCAATTTGTATTAAAACAGACGATAAAACTGCGTACGACGAAACAGTTCATGTACGACGATTAATTCCGTATAAATCTCGTAATAACGACGAAATAAGAAATGAAATAAAAACAGAAGAAGTAGACGAAAACATCAAAAATCCCATCCCAACCCAAATCATACCTAAACCAAGGGGTTGCCCTCGGAAAAAACCAAAGTAACTATGTGTAAGGTGTATTACCCGTAGTTACACGGTTTTTTCACTCACGACTTTTTTTTTTTATTTATTTCCCCTGTCCCCCGTTTTTTTTTTCCTGAATGTTATGTAATCTAAAAAATTTTTTTCCCCACATGTGATTATGACGTAAAATTATGCAACAAAATTTTTTTTTAAGCAGTAAAATTAATGATGAAAAAAAAATTATTAAAAACTTACCGATGGCCCAGGTATTGGCATAACCCTTGAGGAACTCTGCAAGATGCTCACCGCTGGTGGTGCTACTGCTGTTGGTCGATGAGGAAGAAGAGTCATCTGGTTGGCCTCCTTCTCCATCTGAGTTGGAGTCAACAGTTGAAGCACTGTCCTCTATCGATGGAGTATCCCATACGAACGAATGTACGATGGGGTCCGAAAGCAGCCATCCTCCACGGAGTGACATCGCACGATTCCCCTCAATGGCATCATAATGCCGAATCATATGGAAACCAGACACGGAGACCGAAATATCCAGGAGAGGTTTGTAGTGCTGATTCAAGAATCGAGCAATACTGACTCCGCCTGGTCCAATGAGAAAATCGGTGAAGTAAATACGATCGACATGGATATACTCCACTATAACCTCTGTGTTTGTCTGCTGCGAAATGCAGAGCAGACCAACCAGCAGGCCAGAGAGTATCCCCAGGCCGACCACCCCTGGAGTGTTGAGGTTGCCATGAAACTCTAGCTTGACCCCCGAGTACCCTATCTCGACCATCATGGCACGAGGGTAAAATACTTTAAGGGAAAAAAGTAGATGTTTGGCGAAACCTTCGCACTTAGGGCAACATACGAACCTCACCGAATGACTCCAGTAATTTAGGTCCTCCTCGATGGTCTCCTCCGGCACCTGGTGTGATTCAAACTCATTCAGGAACATCTCCCTGTTTGGCTCGCCGGAGATCCGATAAAACAGGGAAAATAATCGATGTAGCGTATAATATAAATGTGCCTCGCACGGACAGTCCTGGAAGGGGTGAATTTTGCTGAGAACCTGGTTGCCTATGAACCAGCTCTCATTTACGTCCACCTTCCCGTGCGAAGCGAACATTCTATCATTTAAGTACAGGATCGACATTCTTTTTTCAAAAAGGAAAAGGTAACCCGCACAAAGTAAAATGTTTTATGTTAAAAAAATCCGAACTACACAATCACCAACACGTCACAAACACTTAGAAAAATCCGGTAGAAAAAAATAAGTACGAAAAAATGTATACGAAAAAAAAAAACAGAAGAAAAAAAAGCACACGAAAAAATAGCGTAAAACAGTAATAGGCGAATACGGAAAACTGACGAAAAAATCGAAACTAATAAATTTTATAGTAACAAATTGACCGAGATTCATGATTTGGATAACGGAAAAATTTGTCTCTCCCCTTACCCCAACCAAGGCAGATCAAAACAAATCAAAAATATGTATAATCCATTTCTTCGTAAATAACTTAGACGTTGCATTCTTTCTGTTTCAGAAAATGTATACGAATCTACTTTTCTATGTCGCAATAATTATTTCTTCGATTAGTATTGCGCAAAGAACATTGTCTGACCCATATAGGATTACGACGGCGTCAACTGGCGCTTATTTTCAAGAAATAAGCAATATTTTCGTATATTCTAAATCTGCCCCAATAATTTACTCCATTAAGCTAGACTTGCATGAATCAGCAGATAAATTATTAGAAACAAACTTTAAACACCGGTTGTGCAATGAAACAACCTGGAAAAATTGCAAATATGCAGAAATGGCAAAACGTCTAAAAAATGCTATTATGAACCTGAAAGAACAAAATACCGCAATGATACAAGATTTCTATTCGACACCATCGTCTATTCGAAGCAAACGAAGCGTATTCACCCTGATCAGATCGTTCTTCGGAGATGCGCTACGCTTTTGCTGTCGAGTATTAAATTTTAGAGATGGACGAAACTTCTTGGCGAATGAAATCTCGTTGAAAGAAGAATATGATATTATTAAAAATCAACTGTTAACCGAGCATGCAGCGTTAGTCAATACATCTACTAATCTGCATAGCTTCATTGACCATACAAATAATTTTATGACAAAATTCATTTCACATACAAATTCTTTTATGGAAAATTCGCTAGAAGAACACCAACTTCTAATCTCCCTAAACTACATACAAGGATTCTATGATAACTATCTTATTAATACGTTGAGATTATCAAATATCCTAACGTCTTGTAAATCTCATAGGATTCCCTCTTCAATTATCTCAAAAGAAATATTAGAAAAAGACATATTTAAACTTGTGGAAATTACGAAAAATCTAGGCCTTGACCTAGCAATCCCCATTAAAGATATTCAAAACTATTATCATGCTGAACTTGTAAATTGCAACTTCTTTAAAAATACCTTAGAATTAGAAATCAAAATTCCCCTAAAACAATTAGAATCTAAATACGAAATATACGATTTCATTCCACTCACATTCAAAAGTCATTCTAATGAACTGTGTAGCTGGGATCAAGAACCATCTTTGATTATTCACGAAATCAGAACAAATTCCGTACGTTATATTAGTGGAACCAACCTCCATTATTGTAACTCGGATAAATTATTATGCTTTCTTCCTTCTAATAGAGGAAGTGATAAATTGTCTTCCTGTGCAAAGAATCTTTTCTTCCAAGACCTAAACCAAAATTTGTTACAATCCTGCTCATTCAAATGTAACCTTAATAATAATCAAACATTAGTGCATCCTATTGGACACACAAAATTTGCTATCGTAAATTTTAACTCCCTTATAGCAACTAATTCCATTACAAAAAAATCCGAAAAACTAAAAATAAACAATAATTCACCAAGAACATTTATTCTGGATGTACCCTGTCATATCCAAATTGAAGATATTGACAAAAATAATAAAAATACTGTAATTATCCCAATAGAAATCCCCTGTCTCTCTGAATCCTTAGAAGAGACTATTAAAATCGAAAATCATTTACCACTTCTGTGGACATATTTTTCTGATTCTACAGAACCTTTTGATCTTGCCATTGATCTGGCAACGACAAAGGTCTATAACCCCAAATGGAAAAATTTTGTTCCTCACACCGTTCCAGTTAACGATCTAGAAAACAAAATTAAATCCATTGAACTACAAATACCCGACCAAAACTTTAATGATAGATCTAACTTTTGTTAATGGGATATTCTTATTGTGGTTAATTACAATCTCATTTATGTTAATGTGTATTATAATTTATTTAAAATTAATCTCCCATCGAAATAGTACTAACTTAACAAAAAGTACTGCATTGTAAAAATTACACAAAATAATGTGATATATTAACTTCCTATATATATACGTAAGAAAAAATTTGTTACTCATAGTCAATACTCGTAAATATTTTATTCTAAGTATATATACTCATACTCGCATTATATGACATAATTTTAATCATGCATAATTATTTAGAAATGTGTATGTGTTGGATAGACTTTGGAAAATTTTTTTTTCCTAATTTTTTTTGTTCCCCCTGGAGAATGGTGTAACGTATATTTTCGTCTATCTTTAGAAATGAACATATTCGTTCACTCATTTTCGAATACAAAAAACGTAGATATTTATCAACAATTATCATCCTATAACTCTTTGTAAACAACCACTAAATTACCCGTATTTAATTTTACATATACAGATATACCTTCTGTATATTTATGACCTAGTTGTACCTGTCCCTCGAGTACTCGACGAGTCAGCACAACCCTATAATAACAACACCCTACCTCACTTTACCTATCCGACACGTACGTTTTCATACCCTGAACGAGTATATAATCCCTCGATTCAGTTGTATAATTGTTCAGTCCAGCTCAGTTCTTCGACAGCTACTTCTAAGTACCTGGAACCTCTCTTGTAGAAGTCTCTAGTGAACAGATAGTCTTGCTTGTTGAAATTGTGATCTAATATGTATTAATATTAACGTAGAAATATGTACTGTGTTGTACAGATTAATATTTTATTAAATGTGTAAAATCACTCTTGTGTTGAAATATTATTGAGTCTCTAATTAATGTTAAGGTCCACAATAGTACGTGGATGATAAACTTGAAATTATTTTAGAAGTATTACTGCTTTTAAAGTACGTGATATTTCGTGTATGGTGTACTCCCGAAAGTGGTCGTAAATAGGTACATTACCACCTCTTTTGGCCGTTACAATTCTACATTTGTGATGCATAATATGTAGAATATGAAGAATATGTAGAAAATGACAAATTGATAATTCTATATTCTACATATTCTACATGAAATTAGAAATTCTATTTTACGTATTCTATGCACAGAATATGCGTGTAGATGTAGAATTCAATTTTACATTGCCATTTCTGCTGTAACCTTAGTTTTGTTTGATAGGATTACACTAACTTCCCCAACCTACACTGGTTGGGCTATTCCATAAATATTCAAGTAAAACTTAGCACATCATATAATATTCCTACATTTGTGGATTCACCCTCCCAGTGTAGGTTGGTGTAAGTTGGCGTAAGTTGGTGTAGTCCTATCAAACAGAGCTCTTGTGAATATAGAGAAAGATAAAAGTTGAACAAATAGTAAATTTTTGTTTGGTGTGAATGTAGCTTTACTGAAAGAGTAGGCAGGAATAATTCAGGAATTTAATAATAATCTATCCAGTAACTCTGAATTCAATCATTGTCGATATACTCTGTCAACTCAATTATTTCCTGTGGCTAAGACCTTATAATTGTCCTGTGAATTTTGAGCTACGAATTTGTTGCTGTGAATCCAGTAAAATCAATTAGAACTGGTCGTAATCCATTTTATGGCCTTAGGTGAATTATATTTCTGTTTTATTAGCCACAAAAATTAACACTTTCAACACTTGTTGTTACCCTCAGTGTCAAGTGGTGTTGTTTTTGTACCATAATAACACCGAAGGTTAACAATTTGGCGTTCTTTGTACAAGAGGGTAACTCCACTGGTGACATAGGACAAGGAATTTTACACTTGCTTGTTTAGTTGGTGTAGGAAATCACATATATCTATTCCTTACATACAATGGATGAAACAAGTAAATTTTATGTATTTTTATCTGATTGCCTATTTTTTGCCTTGACCAGTAAATATTTTCAGTTACAACCATGAACAAATGGTTAAATAGAAAACAATCATTTTGGAGATGTGGTTTCAAATCTGGAGTTGGGCAACTGAATTTTGAAATTTTTTTATTGATGGTCAACTGAGGTATTTTTTTGCAGACTGGTTTTTTACGATACAATATATATAATGTTTTAAAAAAAGAAAACGCAGCTCTTTATTTTCCCTGACCCTATTCATTGGTTACATGTAATGAATAGATATGTGCATAGGAAATCAGAACTAGAGCAAAGCATTTTTTTTATGTACTGTTACAGGTAAGAGATCACTGTTATCAGCTGATGTAGTTTGGTGTTACATTTTGACATTCTTTTTGCATTAACATTTTCTTAATATTGTTGCATTGCTTGCAGTAACACTTAGGCTATACATATATAATCATATGAACTAAACTTAATAAGAATGGTGGTACAATACAAATGAAGGCAAAATAATAAATATCATTAGGGGAAGATGATTTTTATTATGAAAAGTTTCACAACTTTTCCATTAATGGAATATGAAAAATTTTTCATTTAGTTTAAATCTTTATAATTAGAAAAGACTGATTATGGGTAACCAAGTAAATTCTAAAAGAAACTTGAGTTAAATATTTGAAACAAAATACATTAATTAATTACTTTATTATAAAAACAAACATATCATTATAATTAATGATCACCATGTTTAATCATTATATAAAGAATGAGTGTCACCTCATGACCAGAAAAACAGTTAATAGAAGAAGTGAAGATGTAAAAGGCTTCATTTAAATGGAAGATGAAATAAAAAACATACAAAATCTCGTAGCTACTATAATCATCAGAAAACGGAGAATAGTTTCAAATACAAAAAAAGACATAATAAAAATGGTATGCAAAATTACACAAGAAAATAGGTAAAAGACGTAGATGTTCACTCAATGAATACGAAATTTGAACTAAAACGGTTACAAACTGACAAAAACCTTAAACTTACGAAAATAGCTACGACGAGCAACAACGAAACAATAATTCAAGTATGAATGAGGAAAAAAGACTAGATAAGACGACCAAAAGGGAATATGATCAAATAAGGTGTAGAATGAGACTTAACACAATGGTACATACAAACATCTATTTAAACAAGAAGGCAAAGAACAAAACGATGAGAACTTGACTGTAGTATCAGTGATACCAGTACTGCCAACTTCTGGTATCTCATACCCCTTCCAGGTGAGTGTTGAGCCATTTTGAGTAAACATCTTGACTTGATGGACAGTTTTCTTGAGTATCACAGGAACTTGATAAACTTGAGAATAACAACAGCTTGAGAAACTTGAGTTAACTTAAAATAACAAAATAAAATGAGTGAGACGCTCTAAAACAAAACAAACTTAAATATTTAAACTTTGGTCAAATAAAAACAAACGAAAATTGAGCAAAGAAAAATTACAAAAATTAATTGACCAGAAACAGTACAAAAGTCAAAAAGAAAAAAAATTGTAAACTAATATTAGGTAACAAATCACCTGAAAACAAATCAAAATTAGTATTTTTGAACAAAAATAATATGAAACTTAAAAATAATAAGTCTTCCTAAAAGTGAACATATGATTAGTCAGGAACAAGAACAAATATAAAATATAAAGAAGAGTATCTGGAAAGGAAAATACATTTTATTAATTAATATTATTATTCTTGATTAGGTGTGTTTGAGCTCATCTTGATGGAATACATCTGAAACAATAAACAAATTTATTAGTATTGCATCAGAATTTAATAGTTTGCTTGATATCAACTTGGTCTTGACAATAAGAGTGACTGAATCAAGTAAAGTGTCAACTCTTGATACAATTAATTTACTTGAGTTAAACTTGTCATCATTTCTTGAAGTTAGAGTCAATATTATATCATAATTTTGAGTCTGGGTATCGATCAATGAAAATATGTTCATCAGGACTTGAGTAAGTTAAACCTAGTGTCGGAGTGTGTTTTAAATAACAAACTACATAACTTACCAGAGTACAATGTAACTCGTAAGTTTTTCTTGAAATTGTGCTAAGAAACTTACCGCAAAAGAAATATCTGGGTGAGTAGTATTAGCAAGATATAAAAGTGACCCAATAGCCATCCTATAAGAATTATGAGGAGGTAGGGGTGTTTCTTGAACTTTTAGAAAATTGGCGAATGAGTTCATTGGAACTAACCATTCACCACAATTTTCTAACTTAAATTCTTGAATTAGGGTTTTGATATAATCCTCTTGATGTAGACGTAGATTACCAGTATTATCATAAATTTCAATTTGAAAACCAACATAACAATTTGGAGAACCTAGATTCTTGACTTCAAAATTTTCTTGAATAGACTTAATAGCATCTTGAACAACTTGATTGCTAGAGCCCATAATTAAAGTGTCGTCTACAAAAGCCAACATAATAATAAAATTATTGCCACTTGATTTCATAAAAATATGACCTTGACATAATAATGGTACAAAGGTCCTTCTTGACATCTTGACTTATTTAATTTGACTTCATGGAAGAAGATGGAGTTGATTTGACATTGGACTTGGAGATTGATTCGTCGAGTGCAGGTGTGTTGTAAGTTTGAAAACTCGACATAGAACTTGACAATTGAACAGACAATTTACTTGACATTGGGGTGAAAGGAGTCAATGCTGCTTTTCTTGAGTATTCTTGACATTTTGAAGTATTCTCCAGTGGTTCAGCAGTTGTTGATTTCTTCCTCTCTACATAGTCCAACAGGGATGTAGGTAGCATCTCCTCCAATAAATCCTCACCTGTATTGATGACTGCTTCAAACGAAGGATTCAGTTTCTGTATCAAATTGATTAACCAAAATGAAGGGGGAAAGATTGGACCAAACTCCACTAAACTTTGTCAAGTGGCATCGAACTTTGACAAAAACAGAATTAGCTCAGTGTTGTCAACGTATTTAAGTTTGTCAGGATGGTTCATGATGGTAATCATGTATTGAATCATCTTACTTCTTCATTGCCTCTTGAGTTCTTAATATATTTCACACACTGATTTGAGATGAAAGATCAGAGTCTTGATAGGTTGTGGAACATTCATTCAAATCAGGTTCTGGACTTGAGCATTGACACCTCAGCGAATATTCTCAGGTAGATTCAGATGTTTAGCATGAGGATGTACAATCCATTCGATGGGATTTGCCACAGCCAAGTCATTCTTGATATTGCGTTCCCACATCTTGAAGTTTTGTTTTCCCTTCAGTTTTTCATTATTTCCATATGTGCATAATGAAATAAGTAGGACCTTTTTGAGATCGACCAAACTGTTGGGTAACATTGATACTGAAATAAAGTTTCATTAGAGTATAAATATTACCTGGCAAACTTGGAACAACATGATTACCAAAACTCACGTATGGGCTTGAATTACAAAAAACCAAAGGGTAACTTGATGCTTGATTTGCAGTCAAGAAGCCCGCTCTTGATTCTTGACACTCTGATACACGATCAGAACTTGATTCTTGACTGATGGGTACAAAACCAGGTGGGGGACGGATTTTACAACTTTGACTCTGATAATTATATTATCATTGTTCGATGATAGTACGGACAATAAACAATTTTCCAACAACACACTTGAAAGATTAGGATTATTAATTCCCTGACTTGAGCTGGTTGATGAGGTAGATGATGAAGTACTTGATCTTGATGTGGTGGCAACTTGATTCAACGAAATACTTGATGATCTTGACAATGTCGTAGTGTTTATAACTAGATTCGTCTTCCAGATAGGGACCTGTGAAGAAATAGGAATTATCAACTGGTCCAGCCAGACAAAAATGACGACGAAAGACTTTAATTGAACGATAACATCGAAAGAAGATCAGATACACATATTACGAACACATAAATGAAACACCAAATATTCACTTTTCACAAACTTTTATTTTCACACAAGATGGTGAAGATGTTAGTTCATCAACGTTTGATGAGTGACAAGAGGTGCACAAAATATATTATCACAGTTGGGTTTCAAACATAAAATCACAGATTACAAATAATACTAAAAACAGTGTTACCACAACATATGATATGTGAGAATAATAAGCTAACGTATAATATAATTTGCTATTATTCTCACACGCCTCCTCAAATTATAATTATACGAATTGTCAATATAAAACAAATTACTAAATTAACGACATAAAACTATAAATTGGTCATTACACAAAAAATGACAAAAGTCAACAACAAAAAATTACAACGTGAAAAAATATTAACATATATGGTAAACGTATACAAAAAATCACAACAATTTTAACATCTCACAAAACATAACAAATTTAGGCCTCGGGCAGCCCTTTGTGAAAACGTCACCCAACTGTCACGAAGTTGGTACGTACGAATATTTAAAGTCTACATTTACATGATTGCATACAAAATGGTACTTTACATCTATGTGCTTAGACCTGCGAGTATTCCATTTACCCGAATGCAGGAGCTCCAAGCAACTCTGATTATCCTCATAAATCGTGGCCTTGTCTTTAACTTGAATGCAAAAATCAGTCAACAAATATTTAAACCAAATGGATTCAGTAGTGGCGTCGCATATGACGATGAGCTCACTCTCAGTGCTAGACAACGCTACAGTTGGCTGCTTTTTTTTGCTGGACCAGGACACCAGCGAGCCATAGACAAAGACACAATATCCAGAGATTGACCATCTTGTAGTCACACAATTACCCCAATCGGCATCAGAATATGTTTCTATAATATTGTTATTATTATCAAGTTCGTTTGTGAATGTTAGTTTCTTATCTTTTGTGGTTACTAAATATTTAAGAACCTGTAGTAAATACCTAAAATGTTCATCAGTAGCATGACTGGAAAATTGGCTAAAATACGATATTGCAAAGCAAATATCAGGCCGTAACCCTAGCATTAGGTACATCAGACATCCCAAGAGCTGCTGGTAGCCGTTATTCAACACACTATCACACGCATTGAGTACCCTGTCCAATTGGAGTTTGGGGTCAATAGGTGTGTAGGTAGGTGCACAATTTTCAATACCGAAACGCTTTGCAACAGTCTCAATGAGACCTTTCTGCTCAATTTCCAAATTGCTTTCGTCACGATTGTGATTAATGTTTAGTCCTAGATATTTATTAATTTTTCCCAGGTCTTTACATTTAAATTTTTTATTAATTTCCCTTTTAAAATATGTAATTAGTGTTTGATTATTCGAACTTATTATAACGTCATCGACATATGTGAGTAAATATACTATAGAGTTATTATTTTTATTTGTGAAAATATATAAGCAGTCATCAGCCTTACTTTGCATGAAACCAAGAGAGACAAGGAATTTGTTGAACAATCTGTTCCACACCTTAGGCGACTGCTTCAGACCATAAATCGACCTATTTAATTTTAATACATTATTGTGTTTAATTATCTGTGTTTCTATACCATCTGGTATCTCAAGATATACATCTTCCGACAGAATACCATTCAGAAAGGCACTACATATATCTATCTGTTCAATATAAAATTTTAATCTATTACTAACTGCCAACAGTGTCCTAACAGTCGAAAGTTTTGCCACCGGTGCATAAACTTCATCAAAGTTATATCCTTTCTTCTGCTGACACCCTCTGGCAACAAGTCTGGCCTTATACAGGACTTTATTATTATTATCATATTTTTTTTATTAAATATCCAGCAACATGTGATGGTGGGGGCGCCCTTTGGACGTTTGATCACCTGCCAAGTCTGATTGGAATCCAGAGCTTTAATTTCATCTGAAATAGCTTCTTTCCACATCATACTGTCAGGTGCAACTATCGCCTCCTCAAACATCAAAGGGATGCCATCCTTAGCAACATATATACAATTTGCAATGCCATCACGATCAGTCGCCTCCTGTGGTAAACAATCCAAATTTAGATCTCCGTCTACTTCTATATTCTCCAAGTTAGACTCTGTAATTTCATTAAAAATATTATCATCTTTTGTGTACTTATTACTATTATTTCCTATTTTATTTTCGAAGAACTCAACATCTTGTGACAAACGTATTTCTTTTGTATTTGCGTCTAATAATCTATATCCACAGGGTGAATACCCTACCATAACTAACTTCTCACTTTTGTTTTTAAATTTATTAGAATCATGTTTGAATGACAACATATATGCGTCGCATCCAAACGTCTTTAATTTTGTATAATCATATTTTTCATTAAACCACCTCTCAAAGAGAACAAAATCCTTATTTGTGGGACATCTATTTACTATATAGACAGAGCACAATATGGCTTCTGACCAATAGATCTTGTCAAGACAACTCTCGAATAACATTCTTCTTGCCCTTTCACAAAGTGTCCTGTTCATCCTCTCAGCCTTCCCATTCTGCTGGGGACAGCCACCAACTGTAGGTCAAAAATTATTCCCTTCTCAGCACAATATGACTGGAAGGTTGTATTTGTGTATTCTGTGCCACGATCACAGCGGAGTCTTTTTACATTATATCCAAATTTATTTGGGACCATTTCGTGATATTCCCTAAATTTTGTGAATGCTTCTGTTTTACTCGTCAGTAGGTACACACAACAAAAATTGGAATAATCATCTATAAACGTCATAAAATATTTCACTCCTTTATATGAAGGAGGATTTATCGGACCACAGAGATCAGTATGCACCAATTCCAGAGGCTTTTTAGTTTTTCGTTCATGCCTCAGGAACAGTTTTCGTCTCTGTTTCCCCATAACACAGGGTTTGCACAAAAATCTGAGGTTGGAGTCAACGTTCGGTATTAAACCTCTGTTTGACAACAACTTAACACCATTAACGTTCAAATGAGCAAGGCGCCTATGCCACACAGTCAGTGGGCTCGATTCATCCTCCAATGTCAGATTGCACGATTGACTTGACATTTAAAAAAAAATCAATCGTGTACAAATCTGAGTCCATGCTAACCCCTGTGGTTACAATTTTCCCACTGCAGCGTTGGATGACCTCAACTGATTCCTCTCTAAACAGAGTATCAAAACCCGACTTGCTTATTCGTTTCACAGAAAGCAGATTTTGTGGCAGCTCCCGAGCATACCTTATATTCTTTAATTTGATTACAATTCCATTTAACAATTTCAATTTCACCGTACCCACAGACGTGACGGAAAGCGAGACTCCCTTTTTCGCAACACAAATATTATGAGGGTGAATTAATTCAATGTACTCACTGAACCGGTTAATATCATTTATAATATGAATTGTGCATCCACTATCGACAACAAATGTGGTTCGAGGGATTAAACTATCCTCTTTATTATTCTCAAAATCATCAATTTTACTATTAATATTATTATTAACTGTGAAACTAAAGCCCAATTCAGAGCATCCATCATTAACATTATTATTATTGTTACATATTTGTGCAGAATTCCTATTAGAATAACCATTACGATCATCGGATCTACTAAAATTATTATTATTGTGATTGTGATTGTGATTGTGATTTTCTTGATTATTGTTATTCCTATTCTTAACAAAACAATTACGAGCTATATGCCCAATTTTGTTGCAGAAATGACATTTGATCTTAGACTGACCATTATCATTACTACAATTACGACCACTATTACTAAAATTATTATTATGTGAACCTAAATTGTGATTATTATTATTAAAATTTTGACCTTCAATATCAGAAGACGAATTGTGAAAATTATTATTATTATTGTGAGATCTTCCTCGACTAAAACCACGATTATTGTTTCGATTTTGCGACCGGCCACGATTGAAACGATTATTAAAATTACCAGAATTACGACCGACATAGTTATGATTACCAAAGAACAGATTCTCTTCACCAGCAACAGGTACCGATGAAGGTTTTAGTGACACAGGATTCAGAGAATTACCTCTAACAGTCAACTTGCTATACGAAGATAGTTCACGCTGGAAATTGTTCAGCCTCATGAACACTCCATCCCAGGTGACGACTTCTGCATCCTCCAGAACAACTTTGATCGGACGAAATTTGGCGGGCAGCAATCTCAGCAATACCAGGATAAACTGCTTCACGGTTGTCAGGTCTTCCAGTTTGGTCAAATGACGACAGAGCACGAAAATCAAGAAGATACTTCTGTAAATCAGCACCAAAAACATACCATTTAGCATACAACTCTCCTCGTAAGTCCATCAGCGTCTGGTCATTTCCGTTGTCAATTAAAGTAGTCAGCACATGAAACATCTCTTTCACCGTCGTGTACGTTTGTATCATTTCCAGGTATTCATCAGTCACATTATTTGCGATCAGGAGCATCGCCTTCGCATTTTCCTTCGACCAAGTATCTCCCCTATTACAAACAGTCGGTAAAGAATCAGTTATTATATTACCCAAACATTCCTTCACCAACAACAGCTCTATCCGGAACTTCCAGGTTCTGCCATTTTGCCCATTAAACAGTTCAATATTATTCAGCTTCCTAACTTCCATCTCGAAAACAGGTAACGATGATCAGTTGCACCGCAAACAGCCATTTCAGCAACTATCAGATGCGCCGACCAACAAATCAACTCGAACAAGATCATAGGAACAGCAAGAAGCGAACATATTAAAAGACGAAAAATAAATTAGCAGACATGGTTACTACTTGGGAGAAGCGATCAGGATTCGACAGCACAACATTGACAAATTATAACAATGGCGACCACGTTGACATCCAGGTAACTGGGCCCATAACCTGTGAAGAAATAGGAATTATCAACTGGTCCAGTCAGATGAAAATGATGAAGAAAGACTTTAATTGAACGATAACATCGAAAGAAGATCAGATACACATATTACGAACACATAAATGAAACACCAAATATTCACTTTTCACAAACTTTTATTTTCACACAAGATGGTGAAGATGTTAGTTCATCAACGTTTGATGAGTGACAAGAGGTGCACAAAATATATTATCACAGTTGGGTTTCAAACATAAAATCACAGATTACAAATAATACTAAAAACAGTGTTACCACAACATATGATATGTGAGAATAATAAGCTAACGTATAATATAATTTGCTATCATTCTCACAGGACCTATTTTTTCGTGATTAAACTCTATGTTGGTGATAGTGATTGTTCAGGTTGAATTTTCTTTACAATTTTTCCAGAATCCAAAAATGTGACTGTAAAGTTGGGTTCAGTACTGGTAATTCTGGTTATGGTGATTGCACTGGCCATTTCAGAAAGCTCTTGAACTAGTGGTAGGTCTTGAATTTGAACAATTTTGTCAATGGTATCGGTACCTACAGTATGGACAACCTGACTGAACAAAACTTTTTTGACCCATGTCGTTAGTTCCTTCTTGACTACCAGAAGAGCAGGAGCTTGAGAGCAGCCACCACAACGTGTTTTTGGAGCCATAAATGCAAATTTTAACCTACAACAAATGTGAAATTCTTGAAACAAACTTAAAAAATTAAAACAAACTTCATTAAAAACTTGAATTAATAAATTATTTTGCGTTACTTGACAAAACTTGAACACAAACTGAAAAGGAGGGAACACACTTGACTCTGCTATCACTTTATGATTAGAAAAAACTGATTACCAGCAACCAAGTAAATTCTAAAAGAAACATGAGTTAAATCATCAAAACACTTGAAACAAAATTAATTAATTAATTACATTATCATAAAAACAAACATATCATTATAATTAATGATTGCCATGTTTGATCACTATATAAGAAATGAGCATTACCTCATGACCAGAAAAACAGTTAATAAAAGAAGACACAAAACAAAACGATGAGAACTTGACTGTAGTATCAGTGATACCAGTACTACCAACTTCTGGTATCTTACAAAAATTACCTTATCTCCATTGATATTGATCTTTCAATCATGAAGGATAGTAAAAAGTGTTGGGATACGATTCCCTGACTCCCTCACGAATATAATAGTGTAAACTTATACCTAATCTGGAAATAATATATATGTAACATTTTTGTATTTCACATGTTTCGACACTGGTGGCCGCCTTATAATTTTTTCCATCTCTGATCAACAAAGATTGTTCTCCATCCATTAGTCGTTGTTACAATGTTGTGAATAAATAATTTGAGTTGATATTTTGTTTTTCACTGTGTTCGTTTTTAAAGATCTCATCTCTCCTCAACAAAAAGCAACATAGGAAGGACCTTATTCTTCCAATGATACTTGCTTATAAGAGATATCTTGTCTTCATGTTCTTATCAGTATTCTCAGTTTATATAGTTACAATTATGAATAGTCAAAGAGGTAATCTGATATTAATTGGGCCCTAACCCGGTGTTCGATATACACCTGTCCTGATTCAAAAACTTGACAAATAGAACAAACTTGTTGTTGGCATGGATTTGTTTGTTTACTTGGGTATTGGGATGTTAAATCTGATTTACACTTGGTTAGTTTTCATGCTATTAGCCCTCTACTTGGGCTACTATTCTGTTTACTGTTAATGTTACTTCCGGTTTTTAACTTGTAAAGTCAATTTCAACTTGGCAGATTTTTATGTGATATTCTAATGAGATTTTTGTAAGATTATCTGCCAACCTAAAGTTAACTTTAATGGCTAAAAACAGTAAACTGACTTTAACAGTTAACAAAATAGTTCACCAAATAGATTGGTGGTAGCTACAAAACCAGCCATGTCTGAATCAGGCTTAAAGTCTCCACTAAACTGCGCTACTAGCAGTGCTGAATTTGGGAAAATGAGCAGTTTTTTAACATTGAATACATACAAAATCAAAGTTATCAAAAGCAATTACACAAAAACTGTAAGTTGTAGAAAGCTAAAATTTTTAGGAGACTTCTGCATAGGTTATCTGAAGATTCTCTGAAATTTTGGCTGACATCGTAGGTTTATTTCTCGAGATATCACCAAAATTTTGTTCAAATTCTCCAATTTGATTGAATTCTCATCATTGAAATCACAGGATTTGAACAGAATTTCAGTAATATTTTGATAAATAAATGTACGATTGCAGTCAAAATTTCAGGGAATCTTCTGATAACCTATGTAGATGTCTCCTAAAAGTTTTAGCATTCTACCATATACGGTTTTTGTGCAATTGCTTTCGAAAGCTTTGATTGTGTATGTTCTCAATGTTAAAAACGTACATAATCCCAAAATCAACTTGTTTAACAAATTGGCCATCAGAGAGCGACTACTTAGACTTTAGATCCCAATCCAGTAATAATGTTAATCATGTGTGCTCTATCTATGTTTTTCTATGCGATTAATCTCCTATTTTATGATTTAAATATTAGTAGGTACAGTGTTGCCAGATGTACAGCTTTGGCCGTAAATGTACGGCTATTTTAGGTATAATACGGCCGGCCGTACGGCCCGAGGTTGAGCCGTATGCAAAATATACGGCTGTTAAGCTTCCACGTACGGCTTCATTTTAAAAATACGGCTTTTACCAGTTTCACCATTTTTGTAAATTTTTTTCGAAAATTTCAATCAAATTTTCATCATTTTATTTCATTTTTTGTGGAAGTATCAAAATATATAATCGTGAAGACATGAATGCTATTATCATTTTTTATTTCGCATCAATTTATTGGCTAGTTTAGATCGATATAATCGATATAATACTGAATTTGTGGAAAAAAAATTTATTAAATAAAAAACCAGAAAAAAAAAAAATGTCATTGATTAGTTAGTTAGTGTGAGAATAATGGCAAATTATAATATTCGATAGCCACTTATTCTCGCACATCACATGCTGTGGCAACACTGTTTCTGTTGTTGTTGTTTTATCTGTGATATTTGTGTTTTGTAACTCAGCTGTGATTATATGTTTTTTGTGTGCCTTCTTGTCGCTCATCTCTCGTCGATGTATTAACATGTATGTCATCATGGTGTTTAATAAAAATTCGTGAAACATTCAAAGTATCTAGTCTTCTCTTTTATATGTCGTAATGTGTGCTTCTAGTCATCGTTTCTTTAATTCGTCGTTTTAAGTTCTTCATCATCGTAGTTCGTGTATGGTGATCCGTTGAGAATTCCACCGTTTTTCTCACAGGTTATGGGCCCAGGTACCTGATTGTCAACGTGGTCGCCATTGTCCTGAGTATGCAGAGTTGTGCTGTCGAATCCTGTTCATCACTCCCAAGTAGTACCATGCCTTGTTTGTAATTTTTTCCTTTAAAAGTGTTCGTATTTATTTTCGATGTTCCTGGGATCTCGTTCGTTTTTATTCGTTGGTCGACGTATCTGAAAGGTTGCTGAAGTCGCTGATTCGCGGTGCAACTGATCGTCGTAGCCTGATCACGAGATGGACATTCGAAAGCAGAATACTATCGAACCGTTCAATGGGCAGAATGGTCGGACATGGAAATTCAGGATGGAGCTGCTGTTAGCAAAGGAATCTTTGGGTAACATAATCTTTGATTCTTTGCCAACTGTTCGAAATAGGGGAGATGTATGGTCGAAGGAGAATGCTAAGGCGATGTTCCTTATAGCCAACAACGTGACGGACGAATACCTCGAAATCATCCAGACCTACACAACTGCGAAGGAGATGTTTAACGCGCTGACAAACCTGATTGATAGCGGAAATGACAGGACGCTAATGGATTTGCGAGCTGAGCTGTATACAAAACGGTATGTTTCTGGTTCTGACTTACAAAAGTATTTACTTGATTTTCGTGCCCGCTGTAGACGATTGACCGAGTTGGGGGACCTGACTACCACCAAACAATTTGTACTGGTATTGCTACGTTCCCTGCCAGCGGAGTTTCGTCCTATCAAAGTGGTGTTAGAGGATGGTGAAGTCGTAACCTGGGATGGCGTGTTCATGAGGTTGAACAATTTTCAACGTGAACTGTCCCTGGATAGTAAATCGACGTTGAGAAGCAATTCTCAATATTCAACTCTTCAGAAACCTTCATCGGTGGTGGCCACTGGTGAAGAGAACATATTTTTTGGCAACACTACGAATGGTGGACGAAATTTCGGTAATAATAACAATAATAATAATGGTAATAATCGTTGTGGTCGTGGTAGGTCTCAACATCGGGGAAACAATCGTGGTTATAATCGTGGCGGAAGTAATAATAACTTTAATAATAACCGGAATTTAAACGCACAGAGCAATACTAATAATAATAATAATGGGAATAATAATTCAAATGGACATGGTCGGAACTTTGGGAATGACAATGGGCATTCGAATATAAAATGCCATTTCTGTAACAAAATCGGTCACATAGCACGTAATTGCTATGCAAAAAATAGAAATAATAATAGTACGGATAATTGTAATAACGTTAATAATAATAATGGAAATCGTACTAACGACCATGGTACCAATAATAATAATAATAATAATAATCGTAACTCAGCACAAATGTGCAATGATAATTTTAATTCGAATGACAATCGCTCTGAAGATGGTTACAGCTTTACACTGCAGAAGAATAATAATAATAAAATAAATGATTTCGTTGATGCTAAAAATAATGTAAATTCGATGCTGCGTACCACTTTCGTAGTGGATAGTGGATGCACGATTCACTTGATAAATGATATAAGTCTGTTCAGTGACTATTTAGATTTGATAAAACCCTACAGTATCTGTGTCGCGAAGAAAGGAGTCTCGCTTGCTGTCATGTCGGTCGGTACCATAAAATTAAAATTGTTGAATGGCATCGCAATAGAACTAAAAAAATGTAAGGTATGCTCGGGAGCTGCCACAGAATCTGCTGTCCGTTAAGCGCATGAGCAAGTCGGGTTTCGACACTCTGTTTCGAGAGGAGTCTGTTGAGGTCATCCAACGCTGCAGTGGTAAAATCGTGACCACTGGTGTGAGCGTTGACTCGGATTTGTACACGATTGATTTTTTGAAAATACCAAATCACTCGTGCAATCTGATGTCTGAAGATGAACCTAGTCCACTGACTGTGTGGCACCGTCGACTTGCTCATTTGAATGTAAACGATGTAAGGTTATTGTCAACTAGGGGTTTGATACCAAATGTTGACACTAACCGCAGATTGCTGTGTGAGCCTTGTATCATGGGCAAACAGAAACGGAAACCGTTCCTGAGGCACGAACGAAAAACAAGTAGGCCTTTGGAACTAATACATACCGATCTGTGTGGCCCGATAAATCCTCCGTCATATAATGGAGTGAAGTATTTTATGACCTTTATCGATGACTACTCAAATTTTTGCTGTGTGTACCTGTTGACGAGTAAGACAGAAGCCTTTTCAAAATTTAAAATTTATCATGAGATGGTAGCAAATAAATTTGGCTACAATGTTAAAAGACTCAGGTGCGATCGGGGCACAGAATACTTAAACACGATTTTTCAATCATATTGTAATGAAAAAGGGATTGTTGTCGAACCCACTGTTGGCGGCTGCCCTCAGCAAAATGGAAAGGCTGAGAGGATGAACAGGACACTGTGTGAAAGGGCGAGGACATTGTTGTTCGAGAGCGGTCTTGAAAAGATATATTGGACAGAAGCCATATTGTGCTCTGTATATATTGTGAACCGTTGCCCCACAAATAAAGATTTTGTCCCTTATGAAAGATGGTTCAACGAACAGTTTGATTATAATAAATTACGGACGTTTGGATGTGACGCTTATATGCTGTCCTTTAAACATGACTCAAATAAATTTAAAAATAAAAGCGAGAAACTTGTAATGGTCGGTTATTCGCCCTGTGGCTACAGACTACTCAATGTGACTACTAAGGAGGTACGTTTGTCACGTGACGTTGAGTTTTTCGAAAGTAAAATAGGTGCCAAGGACTCTAGTAAATATAATAATAACGATGGTATTTTTGTAGAGGTCACCGAATCGAATCTTGAGAACATTGAAGTTGATGGTGACGTAAATTTGGATTGTCTGTCAGGTGCAACGGCTGATTGTGATGGGACTGCAGGAAATATTTACCTAGCGGAGGACGGCATCCCCTTGACGTTTGAGGAGGCGAATGGTGCACCGGATGGTCTGATGTGGAGGGAGGCTATTTCTTCGGAGATCAGTGCCCTGAATTCAAATCAGACCTGGTGGGTGACCAAACGTCCAAGGGACGCTCCTACCATCACATGTCGTTGGGTATTTAATAAAAAATACGATATGAATAATGAGGTACTCTATAAGGCAAGACTGGTCGCCAGAGGATGTCAACAGAAAAAAGGCTTCAACTTTAATGAAGTTTACGCGCCGGTGGCAAAGCTTTCGACTGTGAGGACTCTCTTGGCTATCAGTAATAAAATGAAATTTTATATAGAGCAAATAGATATTTGCAGTGCCTTTTTAAATGGAATTCTGTCTGAAGACGTGTACCTCGAAATACCTGAGGGAATTGAAACAAAAATAGATAAGAAAAAGAATGTTTTGAAGTTGAATAAATCTATATATGGTCTGAAGCAGTCGCCTAAAGTTTGGAATACGTTATTTAACGAGTTTCTGGTTGCTCTTGGTTTTGAGCAGAGTAAGGCTGATGACTGCTTGTATGTTTATAAAAGTAGGACTGACAATACGGTCGTCTACTTGCTCACTTACGTTGACGACGTCCTCATTAGCTCCAATAATAAGGCAAAAATTGCTTTTTTCAAAAATGAAATAAATAAACGTTTTAAATGTAAGGATCTTGGAGATGTCAAAAAATATTTGGGTCTGAATATTAGCTACAATCGGGAGAAGGCCATGCTGGAGATTGAGCAGAGGGCTCTCATCGAGTCTGTTGCTAGACGTTTTGGTGTAGAAAATTGCTCATCCACCTACACACCCATTGACCCCGGACTCCAATTGGACAGGGATCTCAATGCGTGTGATAGTGTCTTAAATAACCGGTATCAACAGCTCGTGGGATGTTTAATGTACTTAATGTTAGGATCACGGCCCGATATTTGCTTTGCAATATCGTACTTCAGCCAATTCTCCAGCTGTGCCACGAATGAACACTACAAGTATCTTCTGCGAGTTCTGAAATATTTGATAACCACCAAGGACAAAAAATTAATCTTTCTACGTGATGATAAGAGTAACGGCAGTATATTGGAAACATATTCCGATGCCGATTGGGGCAACTGCGTTAATACAAGACGGTCAGTTACCGGATACTGTGCCTTTGTCTACGGGTCACTGGTGTCCTGGTCAAGCAAGAAGCAGCCAACAGTGGCTTTATCTAGCACAGAAAGTGAGTTGATCGCAATATGCGATGCTACCACTGAGTCCATATGGCTGAAGCATCTACTAGGTGATTTTTGCATCCAAGTTGCTGACAGGGCTGTAATCTATGAGGATAATCAGAGCTGTCTGTCTCTGTTGCACTCCGGCAAGTGGAATACCCGTAGGTCAAAACATATAGACGTAAGGTACCGTTTTGTATGCAGTCATGTAGATGTAGAATTTAGATACTTATACGTGCCAACTTCGCGACAATTGGCTGATATGTTCACGAAGGGCTGCCCGAGGCCCAAATTTACCGAATTTTGTAGACTGATAAATTTAACGTAACTTTTTGTTTATGTATACCATTTTTGTTTGTATGTTAATGTTGTTGTTTGTGACCACATGTTTATTTTTAATCGTTTGTTGACTTTTTGTCATTATGTATCGAAATGACAGTATTAGATTAATAACGTTATTTTTATTGTTACCTTTTAAAAATCTTAATCGAATATATATAATTTGAGGAGGCGTGTGAGAATAATGGCAAATTATAATATTCGATAGCCACTTATTCTCGCACATCACATGCTGTGGCAACACTGTTTCTGTTGTTGTTGTTTTATCTGTGATATTTGTGTTTTGTAACTCAGCTGTGATTATATGTTTTTTGTGTGCCTTCTTGTCGCTCATCTCTCGTCGATGTATTAACATGTATGTCATCATGGTGTTTAATAAAAATTCGTGAAACATTCAAAGTATCTAGTCTTCTCTTTTATATGTCGTAATGTGTGCTTCTAGTCATCGTTTCTTTAATTCGTCGTTTTAAGTTCTTCATCATCGTAGTTCGTGTATGGTGATCCGTTGAGAATTCCACCGTTTTTCTCACAGTTAGTTTTACACTTTTACAGGGGAAAACAAAAAATACGGCTCTCTTCAGCAAAATACGGCTCTTTGGAGACTTGTAGGCAATTCTACTTTCAGCATCTGGCAACACTGGTAGGTATTCTTAGTTTTATTTCGTGTATCGTTTTGCGTATTTTGTGTCAGAATCTTGACAGCAGTAATGTAGAATTCGAGTAAAAATTGCCGCGGTTAAACCTCGATCATAAAATATGATTTTGTCTTATTGGAAAATGTGCGTTCAAATGTTCGAATCAAAATCAATTTTTGGATTCTAATCTAACGGGTGATACATTTCTCGCGGGAAACGACATCATTCCTTTGTGTGACGATGGATTTCAATTGTGGCGCTTTGTATCCTGATTCGATTGTATCTTGATTTGATTAGTATGTTAATTGCGGTAAGTTTTAAGTTGTTATTATTATATTATATTAAGTAATTTGTAATTTTGTGTGTGGATGCGAATGGGGGTTGATGACATAAGTGGAGGTTAACCGTAATTGACCAGTGATGTGTTAAATGCTACCCAGATCAAAATCGTGTTTCTTGGAGATTGATGGTTATAGTAGTGGATATTGAATTTTGCCATTCTGCAGGCGTTAGAGTTTTAGTTTACATGGGTAGTAGTGATCAAATTAAAATTTTTTTCTCGACAACTTACGATAACATAGCTTCGTGTCAGGTAGCAAGAAGTCGGATAATATCTAGTTGGTGGCTGCCTGGTGAAGTGTGGATCCAAACTGATGCTCATTCTCTTTTATCTTGTACGACATCAGACAGTTTATTTCAAAAATACTGATTCGCAGCTTAGACTATTCAAATCTGGGTTTAGCTTTTATCGTAGCTTTGTATCTGAAATTTTCAGCCTAGAATTTTCGTGTGAGTTACACCGATGTTACTCTCTTCTCAGCATGGATTAGAAAATTTAACTGTTGTACGACGACTAGGTACTGAAAACGAATTCTCTCGAAATGTGGATAATACCGCGTGACAGAATATTGTCTATAATATGCCATGGTAAATCTTAGCAATAAATTTCCAATATTATAAAATTACTTTCCAATTTTATATAAGTAGGTAATGTCGTTGAGTGCATTAATATTACTATCCTCACTATCATGAAAGTTCGATCAGTCTTTCCATCGGCATTTTTCAAAGCGGGAATGAAAAGTTAGATTTAACCAAATTGTTGAGATGAAAGTCACACTTGATAGATCTGCTTAAAAATGAAGTTTTGTTCAGAATACTTATTATGAAATTGTTATGTATGATGATTATTCGGAAAAAGACATCTGACTGAGATTCCTTAGACACATTTTTAGGAATAACCGAGTAATGTGTCAGAGGATAATAATTTTATATCTGCCCATTACATTTTTCCGGCATTCCATAGAAAGAAAAAGGTTTTGATTTCCACGGCTGGTTGTGACGAAGCCAGTTTTCAGTTATCAAGCCATGAAGTAGAATGAAAATTGGTTTCTCAACACGGTTACAAGCGTCACTTTTTAGCACATATTCAAGCATAACTTGATAAAAAATGATGAAAATGATCGGAAATTTATGACAAATTACATTTTTGGGAATGAGGAATTTTATGTTATCCACTATGAAGCCCGAATGCAAGTACGATACTAAAATAATTCTTACATTTTTCACGTTATCAATCATATTCGTATCTATACATAAACATATAAAGAATTATTTAGTCAATATTAATTCTTAAGTTACTGATGATACTCAGGTAGTGTTCTTGCATTTAGTCCTGAAAGCATTCTCACCATAGGTGAAAAGTGATATAATAATGCTAACGTTTTTCGATTTTGCTTCTAACATTGGAAAATAAAACTTGCTTTTTGCTTTTCCAACATTTATTTCTCTTTTCACTTTTTGCTTTTTCTCATGAAAACGAATCAATAACACTTCAGCTTTTCAGTTTTGTATCTGACCTTCAAAAAGAAAACTTTTTTCTTGCTTTTCACTTTACTTTTCACTTTGCCTTTCACTTCTTAAATTTTCATACTTATTGCTTTTTAATTTCTTTCCACTTGTGGTTCTCCCCTTTTTATCTGCATCTCACACTAAGACTCTTTAGCTGCGGACATGACTTTAAGCGTTAACATTTCTGCTTACTCCCATTATCAAAAATTTTTGATACTGTGGATAGAGGTGAGCATTTTTACTTAGTGATACTGAATGCTCATAGCTCAACACTCATGTCATCCCTGAAATCTTACTACCAGGTATATGCGTGAGGGTGATAAGAGATGAACTGCCATTTTGCGTTATATGTATATACATAATTATATAGTAATAATAAACAATGTTAAATTAGTGATAACACGAATAACACAATATGACGGCTCATTTCTTTTGACCACCCTGCACACATACCTGGTAGTAAAGAACCTTAGGCTGCAGGCACAACTTTGAGTATTAACTCTTACATTCATCATCCATTGCCTTCAAATTACCTTTTCAGTTCTCAGAAATGTTAGAATTGTTCATAAACAATTTATGATCCTTCATAAAATATCTATATAAAACATATGTGTCCCCTCACACTCTCACCTCTGTTTCCTTCCTTCATCTTCTGTATTTCTTCTTCACTGTTTGTCTCATTATTTCTTTCCACCCCCCCTTTCTTGCTATTATGCCCCCATCTCACTGTCCATCTTTCACTTATCCACTCAGAAGTGCGTTGCCTGACCCTTTATTTCTCTATGTCCACCTCTTTCCTAAATGGTAAAAAATAATTAAGTTTACCATGTTGTCTTGATGTACGAAGTAACGAGGATACTTTGGAATTGTGAAAGTCAGTTTTTCTGCACCAAAAAAATAATATGAATACGAACTTGAGACTTGGATGAAAAATTGACAAATATTGAATTATTATTATTTTTTTTATTTTATTTTTTTTTTCAATTGAACCATATTGTATTGAAATGATGCAGTATTGTTAAAGAAGTGACTATGAGTAGTAAGTGGGCACTTTGAGGATAATTTCATTTTTTTGGAAATTACTGTTGATCGAAGCATTTTTTGACAATAGAAATTTCACTAATTTCCACTTTTTGTTTCTTGACATTCCAAAGAAATGTTGTCCATTTACTGTTCGCCGGTGTCTCCTAGGAGGTTGTAAAATTAGAGTGAATCATTAGAGACTTTGTTTGGGAGGGATGATATGGACTAAGGGTGGATACAGTCCAATTTTTTAGAAAAGTTTTTTGACAAAAATGTTATAGTTTAAATTTTTTTTACAAAAATTTTTTTATATCATTTTGTGAGACTGAAAAAAAAATTTTTTGAATAAAAATTTTTTGACTTGTGAAGAAAAAATTATCTCGAATTTTATCAGACGCCTTTTTCATTTAATGTAAAATAATTCCAGCCAGCCACTACAGGCTCCTGATGAAAAATAACCATCACTACCACCATATAATTTTATATTTTTAACAATTTTATATTTCTCACATTTTTGACAATTTTTTACCCTTTCCACATTTTTGACAATTTTTGCATTTTCTGAATTTATTGTTCACTTTTTCACTTCTATGATTTACATTTTTGGTTTTGACAATTCAAACATTTTTCACTAGATTTTCAACGATTTTTCTTTCTCAAATTTTTGACAATTTCTACATTTCTCACATTTAATGGTATTGTTGATTTGAAGTATGTAAAAGAACTGAAATAAATCATACAACCACCTCTGCGCTATCTATCAACCCACTCACCCATATGGTGTTAGTCATTGTCATCCTGGTATTTTCAGAATCTGGAAAAAATAAAAAATAGAAATAATTTTGAAAAAGTTATACAAAATTTTTGGTATTGTCAAACTATAATTTACAACGTACCAACATTTGTATCATGTTAGTCATCGTCATTCAGGTATTTTTGGAATTTGGAAAAAAAATAGAAATAATTTTGGAAAAGTTTTGATAAATTTTTGGTATCGAATAATAAAAATACAACACAGGATGACAGTGAGAAAAGTGACGATGTAATTATACAATAGAAATCCACAGATAATTTCAACCTTGCCAACTGCTCCTATGGGATCACATAATGGGTAAAATTAAGAAATTACGTCAAATTTAAAATCAGCAGCTAAAAAACTATTACTAATGATGTACTACACAACAAAATATGAAAAGTCAAAATTTCCCCTCATTTTGAGATTAATAAAATAATGTCAAATTTGAACTTGTTGCCTCTAGAAACATTACAAATGATGTATTACATAATAATATGTAAAAAAATAAAATTGGGCCCTTTTATGAGTCCCTTGGGGTCAAAAAATTGATCAAATTAAAATATTATAGACAAATTTGAGCTCAGTACCTCAAGAAACATTACAAATGATGTATTACATACTAAAATGTAAAAAAACAAAATTGGGCACTTTTTCGTCCCTTTGGGTCAAAATATTGATCAAATTAAAAAATTTAAGGTCCAATTTGAACTCAGTACCTCAAAAAATATTTTTTTAAAACATAAACAAACAATATTATACCACCTTTGTGTTAAGATGGATAATTTCAGTGTATATATGTTGAAAGTTCCAAGAAAATGAATTTTTGGCCCATATCTGCTGCCCCTTTCTTATTTTTGGGATTTAAAAAAAAAAAAATTAGATGTGATACTCAAGCACCCTCATATCAATTTTCAACCTTCTACCTCAGTGGGAAGTACAAAAAATAAATACAGATAGAAAACCAATCTTATTGAATCTTATTTACTTAGGTGATAATTTAGACTTTGAGCTTTCCGTGCCAAAAGTTTTCTTGGGTCCTGAAATGAAATGTGCGCCCACCCACCCTTGCTTCAAAGTCATTTGTTAAAGTCAATTTTGTTCAGTAAATTTTCACCAAAAACCTACTTAAAAATGAAGTATTAATGAGATGTATTGAAACCAGCAACCTCTGATAATGCAAAATACAGATGTCAATTCTAAGACATCACAACAACAGGGTGCTCATCGAGGTACTGTTTTTGTTGCAGTGCAACTTTGACATCTTATATCTTCCTTTCTATTTAATATTTTTCAAAAAGAATTTCAAAACCTTCATTCACAGGCTTTAGACTATATCTCCCATTAATTTCAAGTAATTCTGAGAGTCATGTCCGGTACCCCATTATGTGTAACTCAACAGTTTTGAAACATTTGTTTCATCCAACTTTTTGGGGCCTCAGGGAACCCTATCAGTGGTTTAATCAAAAAATGAATATAAATTTGAACACAGCACCTCAGATTTAATCCATGAAGCATAATTTACAAAAAGTTGGTTTTAATATTTTTTGAAGGCTGTGAGGGGTCCAATGAATCGTTTAATCAGAAAATAGGTAAATATACCACAAAAACGTGTTTTATCAAAAATTTACAAAAAAAAATTTTTAATGTATATTTTTGTACAGATTGAGAGCTGATACAGGATGGCAAAGAAAGTACTTTTATCAAAATAACAAAAAATAGTTATTTGTGATACTAGGGCAAAAAGTAGGTGATTTTGATACGAGTGTGAATTTTTCAGCACAAGCCGAAGGCAATAAAGTTGCAATTGCGCATGTGCAAAATCTAATTTTTAGAATCTGTATCAAAATTTGCAATTTTCTGTTTCATCAAGGTGCGTAAAAAACGTACATTTGAAAAAAAGTGTTACAAAAAAATTTTTTATCAAAAATCCCTAATCACATAATATATACAGGCACATAGTAGTAGTAAATGGGCACCTTGAGGACAATTTCATTTTTTGGAAATTACTATTCATCATTTTTTGACAGTACAAGTTCTACCAATTTCCTCTTTTTGTTTTTTCACATCCTGAAGAAATGTTGTCCCTTTATTGATTTGCCAATGATCCTAGGAGGTGTTAAAATTACATTGAATCATTAGGGACTTTGTTTGGGAGTGGAGGATGCGGACCAAGGGCAGATTCGGGTTAAGGACAGATGCGGACCAAGGATGGATGTGGATCAAGGACAGATGCGGACCAAGGGCAGATACAAACCAAGGGCAGATATGGACAAATTTTTAGTAAAAATTTTTATTGACAAAAATTATTTATATCAAGTTTAATAAGAATGAAAAAAAATTTTTTTCTACTGTAAAAATTTTTTGACTAGTGAAAAAGAGTATTTCAAATTTTATCACTGTTTTCATCTAATGTGAAATAATTCCAGTTAGCCACCAAAGGTTCCTGATGTTGAAAAATAAAAGTCATTACCACCCTATAATTTCATATTTCTGACAATTTTTACATTTCTCCCATTTTTGAATATAATTTCTCTGAACTTATTGTCCATTTTCTCTCTTCTATGATTTATGTTTTTGCTTTTGAACTGTTTTTAGTATTTCTGTGTCTTTTATAATTTCTACATTTTTCACATTTATGATAATTTTTGTATTTTCTGAATTTGTTGCCCTTTTTTTCACTTCTATGATATACATTTTTGCATTTGAACTGTTTATAGTATTTGTGTTGTTTTGACAATTCAAACATTTTTCACTAGATTTTCGACAATTTTTCTTTCTCAAATTTTTGACAATTTCTACATTTCTCACATTTAATGGTATTGTTGATTTGAAGTATGTAAAAGAACTGAAATAAATCATACAACCGCCTCTGCGCTATCTATCCACCCACTCACCCATATGGTGTTAGTCATTGTCATCCTGGTATTTTCAGAATCTGGAAAAAATAAAAAATAGAAATAATTTTGAAAAAGTTATACAAAATTTTTGGTATTGTCAAACTATAATTTACAACGTACCAACATTTGTATCATGTTAGTCATCGTCATTCAGGTATTTTTGGAATTTGGAAAAAAATAGAA